>CM044550.2:33629595-33780967 GCA_024416835.2 Perccottus glenii | reverse complement strand
TGAATGTTGCACTGGTAGTGAATGTATGTTAATGTTGCTCTGGTGTATGAATGTGTGAATGTTGCTCTAGTGTATGAATGTGTGTGAATGTTGCTCTGGTGTATGAATGTGTGTGAATTTTGCTCTGGTGTATGAGCGATGTGTGATTGTTGCTCTAGTGTATGAATGTGTGTGAATGTTGCTCTGGTGTATGAATGTGTGTGAATGTTGCACTGGTGTATGAACATGTGTGAATGTTGCTCTGGTGTATGAATGTGTGTGAATGTTGCTCTGGTGTATGAATGTGTGTGAATTTTGCTCTGGTGTATGAATGTGTGTGATGTTGCTCTGGTGTATGAATGTGTGTGATTGTTGCTCTGGTGTATGAATGTGTGTGAATGTTGCTCTGGTGTATGAATGTGTGTGAATTGTTGCTCTGGTGTATGAATGTGTGTGAATGTTGCTCTGGTGTATGAATGTGTGAATGTTGCTCTGGTGTATGAATGTGTGTGAATGTTGCTCTGGTGTATGAATGTGTGTGAATGTTGCACTGGTGTATGAAGCGTGTGTTAATGTTGCTCTGATGTATGAATGTGTGAATGTTGCTCGTGTATGAATGTGTGTGAATTTTGCACTGGTGTATGAATGTGTGTGAATGTTGCTCTGGTGTATGAATGTGTGTATGTTGCTCTGGTGTATGAATGTGTGTGTTGCTCTGGTGTATGAATGTGTGTGAATGTTGCACTGGTGTATGAACGTTTGTGAATGTTGCTCTGTATGAATGTGTGTGAATGTTGCTCTAGTGTATGAATGTGTGAATGTTGCACTGGTGTATGAATGTGTGTGTTGCTCTGGTGAATGAATGTGTGTGATTGTTGCTCTGGTGTATAAATGTGTGTGTTGCTCTGGTGTTTGAATGTGTGTGATTATTTGCACTGGTGTATGAATGTGTGTGAAAGTTGCACTGGTGTATGAATGTGTGTGAATGTTTCTCTGGTGTATAAATGTGTGTGTTGCTCTGGTGTTTGAATGTGTGTGATTTTTGCACTGGTGTATGAATGTGTGTGAATGTTGCTCTGATGTATGAATGTGTTTGATTGTTGGACTGGTTTATGAATGTGTGTAAATGTTGCTCTGGTGTATGAATGTGTTTGATTGTTGGACTGGTGTTTGAATGTGTGTGTAAATGTTGCTCTGGTGTATGAATGTGTTTGATTGTTGGACTGGTGTATGAATGTGTGTGAATGTTGCACTGGTGTATGAATGTGTTTGATTGTTGGACTGGTGTATGAATGTGTGTGAATTTTGCACTGGTGTATGAATGTGTGTGAATTTTGCACTGGGGTATGAATGTGTGTGAATGTTGCTCTAGTGTATAATTGTGTGTATTGCTCTGGTGTATGAATGTGTGAATGTTGCTCTGGTGTATGAATGTGTGAATGTTGCACTGGTGTATGAATGTGTGTGAATGTTGCTCTGCTGTATGAATGTGAGTGAATGTTGCACTGGTGTATGAGTGTATGTTAATGTTGCTCTGGTGTATGAATGTGTGTGAATGTTGCACTGGTGTATGAATGTGTGTGAATGTTGCTCTGGTGTATGAATGTGTTTGATTGTTGGACTGGTGTATGAATGTGTGTGAATGTTGCTCTGGTGTATAAATATGTGTGTTGCTCTGGTGTTTGAATGTGTGTGTTGCACTGGTGTATGAATGTGTGTGAATGTTGCTCTGGTGTATGAATGTGTGTGTTGCTCTGGTGTATGAATGTGTGTGAATGTTGCTCTGGTGTATGAATGTGTTTGATTGTTGGACTGGTGTATGAATGTGTGTGAATGTTGCTCTGGTGTATGAATGTGTGTGTTGCTCTGGTGTTTGAATGTGTGTGTTTTTTGCACTGGTGTATGAATGTGTGTGAATGTTGCTCTGGTGTATGAATGTGTGTGTTGCTCTGGTGTATGAATGTGTGTGAATGTTGCTCTGGTGTATGAATGTGTTTGATTGTTGGACTGGTGTATGAATCTGTTTGATTGTTGGACTGGTGTATGAATGTGTGTGAATGTTGCACTGGTGTATGAATGTGAGTGAATGTTGCTCTGCTGTATGAATGTGAGTGAATGTTGCACTGGTGTATGAGTGTATGTTAATGTTGCTCTGGTGTATGAATGTGTGTGAATGTTGCACTGGTGTATGAATGTGTGTGAATGTTGCTCTGGTGTATGAATGTGTTTGATTGTTGGACTGGTGTATGAATGTGTGTGAATGTTGCTCTGGTGTATAAATATGTGTGTTGCTCTGGTGTATGAATGTGTGTTGTTGCACTGGTGTATGAATGTGTGTGAATGTTGCTCTGGTGTATGAATGTGTGTGTTGCTCTGGTGTATGAATGTGTGTGAATGTTGCTCTGGTGTATGAATGTGTTTGATTGTTGGACTGGTGTATGAATGTGTGTGAATGTTGCTCTGGTGTATACATATGTGTGTTGCTCTGGTGTTTGAATGTGTGTGTTTTTTGCACTGGTGTATGAATGTGTGTGAATGTTGCTCTGGTGTATGAATGTGTGTTGCTCTGGTGTATGAATGTGTGTGAATGTTGCTCTGGTGTATGAATGTGTGTATGTTGCTCTGGTGTATGAATGTGTGTAATGTTGCTCTGGTGTATGAATGTGTTTGATTGTTGGACTGGTGTATGAATCTGTTTGATTGTTGGACTGGTGTATGAATGTGTGTGAATGTTGCACTGGTGTATGAATGTGAGTGAATGTTGCACTGGTGTATGAATGTGTGTGAATGTTGCGCTGGTGTATGAATGTGTGTGAATGTTGCTCTGGTGTATGAATGTGAGTGAATGTTGCACTGGTGTATGAATGTATGTTAATGTTGCTCTGGTGTATGAATGTGTGTGAATGTTGCACTGGTGTATGCATGTGTGTGTTGCTCTGGTGTATTAATGTGTGTTAATGTTGCACTGATGTATGCATGTGTGTGTTGCTCTGGTGTATGAATGTGTGTGAATGTTGCACTGGTGTATGAATGTGTGTGAATGTTGCTCTGGTGTTTGAATGTGTGTGAATGTTGCACTGTTGTATGAATGTGTGTGAATGTTGCTCTGGTGTATGAATGTGTGTGAATGTTGCTCTGGTGTATGAATGTGTGTGAATGTTGCACTGTTGTATGAATGTGTGTGAATGTTGCACTTTTGTATGAATGTGTGTGAATGTTGCTCTGGTGTATGAATGTGTGTGAATGTTGTTTTGGTGTATGAATGTGTGTGTTGCTCTGGTGTATGAATGTGTGTGATTGTTGCACTGGTGTATGAATTTGTGTGAAAGTTGCACTGGTGTATGAATGTGTGTGATTGTTGCACTGGTGTATGAATTTGTGTGAATGTTGCACTGGTGTATGAATGTGTTTGATTGTTGGACTGGTGTATGAATGTGTGTGAATGTGTCACTGGTGTATGAATGTGTGTGTTGCTCTGGTGTTTGAATGTGTGTGATTATTGCACTGGTGTATGAATGTGTGTGAATGTTGCTCTGGTGTATAAATGTGTGTTAATGTTGCTCTGGTGTATGAATGTATGTGTTGCACTGGTGAATGAATGTGTGTGAATGTTGCACTGGTGTATGAATGTGTGTGAATGTTGCTCTGGTGTATGAATGTGTGTGTTGCTCTGGTGTATGAATGTGTGTGAATGTTGCTTTGGTGTATGAATGTGTGTGTTGCTCTGGTGTATGAATGTGTGTGAATGTTGCACTGGTGTATGCATGTGTGTGTGAATGTTGCTCTGGTGTATGAATGTGTGTGTTGCACTGGTGTATGAATGTGTGTGTTGCTCTGGTGTATGAATGTGTGTTAATGTTGCACTGGTGTATGAATGTGCGTTAACGTTGCTCTGGTGTATGAATATGTGTTAATGTTGCTCTGGTGTTTGAATGTGTGTGATTGTTGCACTGGTGTATGAATGTGTGTGAATGTTGCACTGCTGTATGAATGTGTGTGAAAGTTGCTCTGGTGTATGAATGTGTTTGATTGTTGGACTGGTGTATGAATGTGTGTGAATGTTGCACTGGTGTATGAATGTGTGTTAATGTTGCTCTGGTGTATGAATGTGTGTGTTGCTCTGGTGTTTGAATGTGTGTGATTATTGCACTGGTGTATGAATGTGTGTGAATGTTGCTCTGGTGTATAAATGTGTGTTAATGTTGCTCTGGTATATATATGTGTGTGTTTCTTTGGTGTTTGAATGTGTGTGAATGTTGCACTGGTGTATAAATGTGTGTTAATGTTGCTCTGGTGTATAATTGTGTGTATTGCTCTGGTGTTTGAATGTGTGTGTTGCTCTGGTTTATGAATGTGTGTGAATGTTGCACTGGTGTATGAATGTGTGTGAATGTTGCACTGGTGTATGAATGTGTGTTAATGTTGCTCTGGTGTATGAATGTGTGTGAATGTCTCTCTGGTGTATGAAAGTGTGTTAATGTTGCTCTGGTGTATAAATGTGTGTGTTGCTCTGGTGTTTGAATGTGTGTGAATGTTGCACTGGTGTATGAATGTGTGTGATTGTTGCACTGGTGTATGAATGTGTGTGAATGTCTCTCTGGTGTATGAAAGTGTGTAAATGTTGCTCTGGTGTATAAATGTGTGTGTTGCTCTGGTGTTTGAATGTGTGTGAATGTTGCACTGGTGTATGAATGTGTGTGAATGTTGCTCTGGTGTATAAATGTGTGTGTTGATCTGGTGTATGAATGTGTGTTAATGTTGCTCTGGTGTATGAATGTGTGTGTTGCACTGGTGTTTGAATGTGTGTGATTGTTGCACTGGTGTATGAATGTGTGTTAATGTTGCTCTGGTGTATAAATGTGTGTGTTGCTCTGGTGTATGAATGTGTGTGAATGTTGCACTGGTGTATGAATGTGTGTTAATGTTGCACTGGTGTATGAATGTGTGTTAATGTTGCTCTGGTGTATAAATGTGTGTGTTGCTCTGGTGTATGAATGTGTGTGAATGTTGCACTGGTGTATGAATGTATGTTAATGTTGCTCTGGTGTATGAATGTGTGTGTTGCACTGGTTGTTGCACTGGTGTATGAATGTGTGTGAATGTTGCACTGGTGTATGAATGTGTGTGAATTTTGCACTGGTGTATGAATGTGTGTGATTGTTGCACTGGTGTATGAATGTGTGTGTTGCTCTGGTGTATGAACGTGTTTGATTGTTGCACTGGTGTATGAATGTGTGTGAATTTTGCACTGGTGTATGAATGTGTGTGATTGTTGCTCTGGTGTATGAATGTGTGTGAATGTTGCTCTGGTGTATAAATGTGTGTGTTGCTCTGGTGTATGAATTTGTGTGATTATTGCTCTGGTGTATGAATGTGTGTGAATGTTGCTCTGGTGTATGAATGTGAGTGAATGTTGCACTGGTGTATGAATGTATGTTAATGTTGCTCTGGTGTATGAATGTATGTTAATGTTGCTCTGGTGTATGAATGTGTGTGAATGTTGCACTGGTGTATGAATGTGTGTGAATGTTGCTCTGGTGTATGAATGTGTTTGATTGTTGGACTGGTGTATGAATGTGTGTGAATGATGCTCTGGTGTATGAATGTGTGTGAATGTTGCTCTGGTGTATAAATGTGTGTGTTGCTCTGGTGTATGAATGTGTGTGAATGTTGCTCTGGTGTATGAATGTGTTTGAATGTTGGACTGGTGTATGAATGTGTGTGAATGTACTGGTGTATTAATGTGTGTAAATGTTGCTCTGGTGTATGAATGTGTGTGAATGTTGCACTGGTGTATGAATGTATGTGAATGTGGCACTGGTGTATGAATGTGTGTGTTGCTCTGGTGTATGAATGTGTGAATGTTGCTCTGTGTATGAATGTGTTTGATTGTTGGACTGGTGTATGAATCTGTTTGATTGTTGGACTGGTGTATGAATGTGTGTGAATGTTGCACTGGTGTATGAATGTGTGTGAATGTTGCACTGGTGTATGTATGTATGTTAATGTTGCACTGGTGTATGAATGTATGTTAATGTTGCTCTGGTGTATGAATGTGTGTGAATGTTGCACTGGTGTATGTATGTATGTGAATGTGGCACTGGTGTATGAATAAGTTTGATTGTTGGACAGGTGTATGAATGTGTTTGATTGTTGGACTGGTGTATGAATGTGTGTGAATGTTGCACTGGTGTATGAATGTGTGTGAATGTTGCTCTGGTGTATAAATGTGTGTGTTGCTCTGGTGTATGAATGTGTGTGAATGTTGCTCTGGTGTATGAATGTGTTTGATTGTTGGACAGGTGTATGAATGTGTTTGATTGTTGGACTGGTGTATGAATGTGTGTGAATGTTGCACTGGTGTATGAATGTGTGTGAATGTTGCTCTGGTGTATAAATGTGTGTGTTGCTCTGGTGTATGAATGTGTGTGATTGTTGCTCTGGTGTATAAATGTGTGTGTTGCTCTAGTGTTTGAATGTGTGTGATTGTTGCACTGGTGTATGAATGTGTGTGAAAGTTGCACTGGTGTATGAATGTGTGTGAATGTTTCTCTGGTGTATAAATGTGTGTGTTGCTCTGGTGTTTGAATGTGTGTGATTTTTGCACTGGTGTATGAATGTGTGTGAATGTTGCTCTGATGTATGAATGTGTTTGATTGTTGGACTGGTGTATGAATGTGTGTAAATGTTGCTCTGGTGTATGAATGTGTTTGATTGTTGGACTGGTGTATGAATGTGTGTAAATGTTGCTCTGGTGTATGAAATGTGTTTGATTGTTGGACTGGTGTATGAATGTGTGTGAATGTTGCACTGGTGTATGAATGTGTTTGATTGTTGGACTGGTGTATGAATGTGTGTGAATTTTGCACTGGTGTATGAATGTGTGTGAATTTTGCACTGGGGTATGAATGTGTGTGAATGTTGCTCTGGTGTATAAATGTGTGTTAATGTTGCTCTGGTGTATGAACGTGTGTGAATGTTGCTCTGGTGTGTGTGTGATTGTTGCTCTGGTGTATGAACGTGTGTGAATGTTGCTCTGGTGTATGAACGTGTGTGAATGTTGCTCTGGTGTGTGTGTGATTGTTGCTCTGGTGTATGAACGTGTGTGATTGTTGCTCTGGTGTATGAATGTGTGTTAATGTTGCTCTGGTGTATGAACGTGTGTGAATGTTGCACTGGTGTATGAACGTGTGTGAATGTTGCTCTGGTGTATGAATGTGTGAATGTTGCTCTGGTGTATGAATGTGTGTGAATGTTGCTCTGGTGTATGAATGTGTGTGAATGTTGCTCTGGTGTGTGTGTGATTGTTGCTCTGGTGTATGAATGTGTGTGAATGTTGCACTGGTGTATGAATGTATGTTAATGTTGCTCTGGTGTATGAATGTGTGTGAATGTTGCTCTGGTGTATGAATGTGTGAATGTTGCTCTGGTGTATGAATGTGTGTGAATTTTGCTCTGGTGTATGAACGTGTGTGATTGTTGCTCTGGTGTATGAATGTGTGTGAATGTTGCTCTGGTGTATGAATGTGTGTGAATGTTGCACTGGTGTATGAACATGTGTGAATGTTGCTCTGGTGTATGAATGTGTGTGAATGTTGCTCTGGTGTATGAATGTGTGAATTTTGCTCTGGTGTATGAATGCGTGTGATTGTTGCTCTGGTGTATGAGCGTGTGTGATTGTTGCTCTGGTGTATGAATGTGTGTGAATGTTGCTCTGGTGTATGAATGTGTGTGATTGTTGCTCTGGTGTATGAATGTGTGTGAATGTTGCTCTGGTGTATGAATGTGTGTGATTGTTGCTCTGGTGTATGAATGTGTGAATGTTGCTCTGGTGTATGAATGTGTGTGAATGTTGCACTGGTGTATGAACGTGTGTTAATGTTGCTCTGATGTATGAATGTGTGTGAATGTTGCACTCGTGTATGAATGTGTGTGAATTTTGCACTGGTGTATGAATGTGTGTGAATGTTGCTCTGGTGTATGAATGTGTGTGTTGCTCTGGTGTATGAATGTGTGTGTTGCTCTGGTGTATGAATGTGAGTGAATGTTGCACTGGTGTATGAACGTTTGTGAATGTTGCTCTGGTGTATGAATGTGTGTGAATGTTGCTCTGGTGTATGAATGTGTGTGAATGTTGCACTGGTGTATGAATGTGTGTGAATGTTGCTCTGGTGTATGAATGTGTGTGAATGTTGCACTGGTGCATGAATGTGTGTGAATGTTGAACTGGTGTATGAATGTGTGTGAATGTTGCTCTGGTGTATGAATGTGTGTGTTGCTCTGGTGTATGAATGTGTGTTCATGTTGCACTGGTGTATGAACGTGTGTAAATGTTGTACTGGTGTATGAACGTGTGTGAATGTTGCTCTGGTGTATGAACGTGTGTGATTGTTGCTCTGGTGTATGAACGTGTGTGAATGTTGCTCTGGTGTATGAACGTGTGTGAATGTTGCTCTGGTGTGTGTGTGATTGTTGCTCTGGTGTATGAATGTGTGTGATTGTTGCTCTGGTGTATGAATGTGTGTTAATGTTGCTCTGGTGTATGAACGTGTGTGAATGTTGCTCTGGTGTGTGTGTGATTGTTGCTCTGGTGTATGAACGTGTGTGAATGTTGCTCTGGTGTATGAACGTGTGTGAATGTTGCTCTGGTGTGTGTGTGATTGTTGCTCTGGTGTATGAATGTGTGATTGTTGCTCTGGTGTATGAATGTGTGTTAATGTTGCTCTGGTGTATGAACGTGTGTGAATGTTGCACTGGTGTATGAACGTGTGTGAATGTTGCTCTGGTGTATGAATGTGTGAATGTTGCTCTGGTGTATGAATGTGTGTGAATGTTGCTCTGGTGTATGAACGTGTGTGATTGTTGCTCTGGTGTATGAATGTGTGTGAATGTTGCTCTGGTGTGTGTGTGATTGTTGCTCTGGTGTATGAATGTGTGTAAATGTTGCAATGGTGTATGAATGTATGTTAATGTTGCTCTGGTGTATGAATGTGTGTGAATGTTGCTCTGGTGTATGAATGTGTGTGAATGTTGCTCTGGTGTATGAATGTGTGTGAATTTTGCTCTGGTGTATGAACGTGTGTGATTGTTGCTCTGGTGTATGAATGTGTGTGAATGTTGCTCTGGTGTATGAATGTGTGTGAATGTTGCACTGGTGTATGAACGTGTGTGAATGTTGCTCTGGTGTATGAATGTGTGTGAATGTTGCTCTGGTGTATGAATGTGTGTGAATTTTGCTCTGGTGTATGAACGTGTGTGATTGTTGCTCTGGTGTATGAGCGTGTGTGATTGTTGCTCTGGTGTATGAATGTGTGTGAATGTTGCTCTGGTGTATGAATGTGTGTGATTGTTGCTCTGGTGTATGAATGTGTGTGAATGTTGCTCTGGTGTATGAATGTGTGTGATTGTTGCTCTGGTGTATGAATGTGTGTGAATGTTGCTCTGGTGTATGAATGTGTGTGAATGTTGCACTGGTGTATGAACGTGTGTTAATGTTGCTCTGATGTATGAATGTGTGTGAATGTTGCTCTGGTGTATGAATGTGTGTGATTGTTGCTCTGGTGTATGAATGTGTGTGTTGCTCTGGTGTTTGAATGTGTGTGAATGTTGCACTGGTGTATGAATGTGTGTGAATGTTGCTCTGGTGTATGAATGTGTGTGAATGTTGCTCTGGTGTATGAATGTGTGTGAATGTTGCTCTGGTGTTTGAATGTGTGTGAATGTTGCTCTGGTGTATGAATGTGTGTGAATGTTGCTCTGGTGTATGAATGTGTGTTAATGTTGCTCTGGTGTATAAATGTGTGTGATTGTTGCACTGGTGTATGAATGTATGTTAATGTTGCTCTGGTGTATGAATGTATGTTAATGTTACTCTGGTGTATAAATGTGTGTGATTGTTGCACTGGTGTATGAATGTATGTTAATATTGCTCTGGTGTATAAATGTGTGTGTTGCTCTGGTGTTTGAATGTGTGTGAATGTTGTTCTGGTGTATGAACGTGTGAGAATGTTGCACTGGTGTATGAATGTGTGTGTTGCTCTAGTGTATGAATGTGTGTGAATGTTGTTCTGGTGTATGAATGTGTGTGAATGTTGCACTGGTGTATGAATTTGTGTGAATGTTGCTCTGGTGTTTGAATGTGTGTGATTGTTGCACTGGTGTATGAATGTATGTTAATGTTGCTCTGGTGTATAAATGTGTGTGTTGCTCTGGTGTTTGAATGTGTGTGATTGTTGCTCTGGTGTATAAATGTGTGTGATTGTTGCACTGGTGTATGAATGTATGTTAATGTTGCTCTGGTGTATAAATGTGTGTGTTGCTCTGGTGTTTGAATGTGTGTGAATGTCGCTCTGGTGTATGAATGAGTGTGAAAGTTGCTCTGGTGTATGAATGTGTGTGAATGTTGCTCTGGTGTATGAACGTGTGAGAATGTTGCACTGGTGTATGAATGTGTGTGTTGCTCTAGTGTATGAATGTGTGTGAATGTTGTTCTGGTGTATGAATGTGTGTGAATTTTGCTCTGGTGTTTGAATGTGTGTGAATGTTGCTCTGGTGTATGAATGTGTGTGAATGTTGCTCTGGTGTATGAATGTGTGTTAATGTTGCTCTGGTGTATGAATGTGTGTGAATGTTGCACTGGTGTATGAATGTATGTTAATGTTGCTCTGGTGTATGAATGTGTGTGTTGCTCTGGTGTATGAATGTATGTTAATGTTACTCTGGTGTATAAATGTGTGTGATTGTTGCACTGGTGTATGAATGTATGTTAATGTTGCTCTGGTGTATAAATGTGTGTGTTGCTCTGGTGTTTGAATGTGTGTGAATGTTGCTCTGGTGTATGAATGTGTGTGAATGTTGCTCTTGTGTATGAATGTGTGTGTTGCTCTGGTGTATGAATGTGTGTGAATGTTGCTCTGGTGTATGAACGTGTGAGAATGTTGCACTGGTGTATGAATGTGTGTGTTGCTCTGGTGTATGAATGTGTGTGAATGTTGCTCTGGTGTATGAATGTGTGTGAATGTTGCACTGGTGTATGAATTTGTGTGAATGTTGCACTGGTGTATGAATGTGTGTGTTGCTCTGGTGTATGAATGTGTGTGAATGTTGCTCTGGTGTATTAATGTGTGAGAATGTTGCACTGGTGTATGAACGTGTGTGATTGTTGCTCTGGTGTATGAATGTGTGTGAATGTTGCTCTGGTGTATGAATGTGTGTGATTGTTGCTCTGGTGTATGAATGTGTGTGAATGTTGCTCTGGTGTATGAATGTGTGTGATTGTTGCTCTGGTGTATGAATGTGTGTGAATGTTGCTCTGGTGTATGAATGTGTGTGAATGTTGCTCTGGTGTATGAACGTGTGTGATTGTTGCTCTGGTGTATGAATGTGTGTTATTGTTGCACTGGTGTATGAATGTGTGTGAATGTTGCTCTGGTGTATGAATGTGTGTGATTGTTGCTCTGGTGTATGAACGTGTGTGATTGTTGCTCTGGTGTATGAATGTGTGTTATTGTTGCACTGGTGTATGAATGTATGTTAATGTTGCTCTGGTGTATAAATGTGTGTGAATGTTGCTCTGGTGTATGAACGTGTGTGAATGTTGCTCTGGTGTATGAATGTGTGTGAATGTTGCTCTGGTGTATGAACGTGTGTGATTGTTGCTCTGGTGTATGAATGTGTGTTATTGTTGCACTGGTGTATGAATGTGTGTGAATGTTGCACTGGTGTATGAACGTGTGTGAATGTTGCTCTTGTGTATGAATGTGTGTGAATCTTGCTCTGGTGTATGAATGTGTGTGATTGTTGCTCTGGTGTATGAATGTGTGTGAATGTTTTCTGGTGTATGAATGTGTGTGAATGTTGCTCTGGTGTATGAATGTGTGTGAATGTTGCACTGGTGTATGAATGTGTGTGAATGTTGCTCTGGTGTATGAATGTGTGTGAATGTTGCACTGGTGTATGAATGTATGTTAATGTTGCTCTGGTGTATGAATGTGTGTGAATGTTGCACTGGTGTATGAATGTGTGTGAATGTTGCTCTAATGTATGAATGTATGTAAATGTTACTCTGGTGTATAAATGTGTGTGAATGTTGCTCTGGTGTATGAATGTGTGTGAATGTTGCTCTGGTGTTTGAATGTGTGTGAATGTTGCTCTGGTGTTTGAATGTGTGTGATTGTTGCACTGGTGTATGAATGTATGTTAATGTTGCTCTGGTGTATAAATGTGTGTGTTGCTCTGGTGTTTGAATGTGTGTGAATGTTGCTCTGGTGTATGAATGTGTGTGAATGTTGCTCTGGTGTATGAATGTGTGAATGTTGCTCTGGTGTATGAATGTGTGTGATTGTTGCACTGGTGTATGAATGTGTGTGTTGCTCTGGTGTATGAACGTGTGTGAATGTTGCTCTGGTGTATAAATGTGTGTGAATGTTGCACTGGTGTATGAATGTATGTTAATGTTGCTCTGGTGTATAAATGTGTGTGAATGTTGCACTGGTGTATGGATGTGTGTGAATGCTGCTCTGGTGTATGAATGTGTGTGAATGTTGCACTGGTGTATGAATGTATGTTAATGTTGCTCTGGTGTATGAATGTGTGTGAATGTTGCACTGGTGTATGAATGTGTGTGTTGCTCTGGTGTATGAATGTGAGTGATTGTTGGACTGGTGTATGAATGTTAGTGCATGTTGCACTGGTGTATGAATTTGTGTGAATGTTGCACTGGTGTATGAATGTGTGTGTTGCTCTGGTGTATGAATGTGTGTGAATGTTGCTCTGGTGTATGAATGTGTGAGAATGTTACTCTGGTGTATGAATGTGTGTGAATGTTGCTCTGGTGTATGAATGTGTGTGAATGTTGCACTGGTGTATGAATGTGTGTGAATGTTGCTCTGGTGTATGAACGTGTGAGAATTTTGCACTGGTGTATGAATGTGTGTGTTGCTCTGGTGTATGAATGTGTGTGAATGTTGTTCTGGTGTATGAATGTGTGTGAATGTTGCACTGGTGTATGAATTTGTGTGAATGTTGCACTGGTGTATGAATGTGTGTGTTGCTCTAGTGTATGAATGTGTGTGAATGTTGCTCTGGTGTTTGAATGTGTGTGATTGTTGCACTTGTGTATGAATGTATGTTAATGTTGCTCTGGTGTATAAATGTGTGTGTTGCTCTGGTGTTTGAATGTGTGTGATTGTTGCTCTGGTGTATAAATGTGTGTGAATGTTGCACTGGTGTATGAATGTGTGTGAATGTTGCTCTGGTGTATAAATGTGTGTGAATGTTGCACTGGTGTATGAATGTGTGTGAATGTTGCTCTGGTGTATGAATGTGTGTGTTGCTCTGGTGTATGAATGTGTGTGAATGTTGCACTGGTGTATGAATGTGTGTGTTGCTCTGGTGTATGAATGTGTGTGAATGTTGCACTGGTGTATGAACGTGTGTGAATGTTGCACTGGTGTATGAATGTGTGTGTTGCTCTGGTGTATGAATGTGTGTGAATGTTGCACTGGTGTATGAACGTGTGTGAATGTTGCTCTGGTGTATGAATGTGTGTGAATGTTGCTCTGGTGTATGAATGTGTGTGAATGTTGCTCTGGTGTATGAACGTGTGTGATTGTTGCTCTGGTGTATGAATGTGTGTGAATGTTGCTCTGGTGTATGAATTTGTGTGATTGTTGCTCTGGTGTATGAATGTGTGTGAATGTTGCTCTGGTGTATGAATGTGTGTGATTGTTGCTCTGGTGTATGAATGTATGTTAATGTTGCTCTGGTGTATAAATGTGTGTGAATGTTGCACTGGTGTATAAATGTGTGTGAATGTTGCACTGGTGTATGAATGTGTGTGAATGTTGCTCTGGTGTATAAATGTGTGTGAATGTTGCACTGGTGTATGAATGTGTGTCATGGTTGCTCTGGTGTATGAATGTGTGTGAATGTTGCACTGGTGTATGAATGTGTGTGAATGTTGCTCTGGTGTATGAATGTGTGTGAATGTTGCTCTGGTGTATGAATGTGTGTGAATGTTGCTCTGGTGTATGAATGTGTGTGATTGTTGCTCTGGTGTATGAATGTATGTTAATGTTGCTCTGGTGTATAAATGTGTGTGAATGTTGCTCTGGTGTATGAATGTGTGTGAATGTTGCTCTGGTGTATGAATGTGTGTGAATTTTGCTCTGGTGTATAAATGTGTGTGAATGTTGCACTGGTGTATGAATGTGTGTGAATGTTGCTCTAGTGTATGAATGTGTGTGAATGTTGATCTGGTGTATAAATGTGTGTGAATGTTGCTCTGGTGTATGAATGTGTGTGAATGTTGCTCTGGTGTATGAATGTGTGTGAATGTTGCTCTGGTGTTTGAATGTGTGTGATTGTTGCACTGGTGTATGAATGTATGTGAATGTGGCACTGGTGTATGAATGTGTGTGTTGCTCTGGTGTTTGAATGTATGTTAATGTTGCTCTGGTGTTTGAATGTGTGTGATTGTTGCTCTGGTGTATGAATGTGTGTGATTGTTGGACTGGTGTATAAATGTGTGTGAATGTTGCTCTGGTGTATGAATGTGTGTGATTGTTGCTCTCGTGTATGAATGTGTGTGATTGTTGGACTGGTGTATAAATGTGTGTGAATGTTGCAATGGTGTATGAATGTATGTTAATGTTGCACTGGTGAATGAATGTGTGTGTTGCTCTGGTGTATGAATGTTTGTGAATGTTGCACTGGTGTATGAATGTGTGTGTTGCTCTGGTGTATGAACGTGTGTGATTGTTGGACTGGTGTATGAATTTGTGTGAATGTTGCTCTGGTGTATGAATGTGTGTGAATGTTGCTCTGGTGTATGAATTTGTGTGAATGTTGCTCTGGTGTATGAATGTGTGTGAATGTTACTCTGGTGTATGAATGTGTGTGATTGTTGGACTGGTGTATGAATGTGTGTGAATGTTGCACTGGTGTATGAATTTGTGTGAATGTTGCTCTGGTGTATGAATGTGTGTGAATGTTACTCTGGTGTATGAATGTGTGTGATTGTTGGACTGGTGTATGAATGTGTGTGTTGCTCTGGTGTATGAATGTGTGTGAATGTTGCTCTGGTGTATGAATGTGTGAGAATGTTACTCTGGTGTATGAATGTGTGTGATTGTTGGACTGGTGTATGAATGTGTGTGAATGTTGCTCTGGTGTATAAATGTGTGTGAATGTTGCTCTGGTGTATAAATGTGTGTGAATGTTGCTCTGGTGTATAAATGTGTGTGAATGTTGCTCTGGTCTGTAAATGTGTGTGAATGTTGCTCTGGTGTATGAATGTGTGTGAATGTTGGGACAATGGATGGAAATTAGCCAACCTCTACATTCTGGCATGTTTACATTCATGTGGTTGTGTCTTATGTATGTTCATTAACATGCACTGTCCCAATCAAATAAAATCAAAAAAATCAAAAAAAATTATGTTTCCAAAGACAATAAAGCATATTTAACATTATCATCAAAAGAAGATTGAGTGCAGTTAAAATTGTTGGTCCAAATGATGTCCATAATGAAGAGTGCAGTAAAGATTGCATTACATGGAAACATCCATCACGCCACCTGCTTTCATTTTGTGCCCTTTATTTCAAACAGACCTGAACTGTGGGAGAAGGGTTCACCCAGCCAACCTCTGCTGTTTCAGTTTTGGCTGGACAAAAAAAGAGTACAGTTGCTACTTACGGCTGGATCTCTGGTTGGTTTGAAAACATGGCTGTCCTCTTGGTCAGAGTCTGCAAGAGAAAAACAAACTGTTAACAAGATGGGAACATGGCAAGAGCTTATTGCTGTATCAAAGATAATTAAACGTAGAAAACTCTGTCTTACCAAGGACATCAATACCAATACTTGGTACTCAACATTATTGGAGCCTCTTGTTCTCATTTACTTTACTCACTGCAATGTTCCCCCTTTACGCTACACTATTTGGAAATATTGTAGGTAATAGCTAAGCGGTAATAATGCTCTGCTAAAGTGTCAACTCTTGAGAGCAACTCAATTTAGCTCTCAAAAGTTTGTATGGTTAAAAAAAAGTATCATAAAAAAAGTACTTTTTAATGATAAAAAAGTACTTTAGATAAAAAAGTACTTTAGATAAAAGTACTTTTATCTGTACTCTACAGAAGACAATTAGGGCCACTGTGTAAAAAACTGTGTTTTTTTCTGAGTTCTTAGATTAAAGTTTGAATTCTGAGAGTAAAGTCAGAAGGAAGAAAAAGAAGTCAGACCAATAAGTGTTTAAATGCATTTATTATATATAATTATGGGGTTGATTTTGCACAATTTCTTCTACCACGTAGTCTGTCCTTACAGGCACCATACTTCTTACTTTAATCTCAGAGTATCAGCTCAACTGTAAACACTCATTCTTGTTCTGACATCCCTTAGCCCTAACCCTCAGAAATTGCTGCACATACAGTTCCTTGCAAAAGTATTCGGCCCCCTTGAACTTTGCGACCTTTTGCCACATTTCAGGCTTCAAACGTAAAGATATGAAACTGTAATTTTTTGTAAAGAATCAACAACAAGTGGGACACAATCATGAAGTGGAACGACATTTTTTGGATATTTCAAACTTCTTTGATAAATAAAAAACTGAAAAATTTGGCGTGCAAAATTATTCAGCCCCTTTACTTAATACTTTGTAGCGCCACCTTTCGCTGTGATTACAGCTGTAAGTCACTTGGGGCATGTCTCTATCAGTTTTTCACATCGAGAGACTGAAGTTTTTGCCCATTCCTCCTCGAGCTCAGTGAGGTTGGATGGAGAGCATTTGTGAACAGCAGTTTTCAGTTCTTTCCATAGATTCTCGATTGGATTCAGGTCTGGACGTTGACTTGGCCATTCTAACACCTGGATTTGTTTATTTGTGAACCATTCCATTGTAGATTTTGCTTTATGTTTTGGATCATTGTCTTGTTGGAAGACAAATCTCCGGCTTCTCCAGAGCACCTTCTTCCACATGTTTGTTGTGTCTCTTTATCTTTTAGAAATATCTTTAAGAAATGGCTTTCTTCTTGACACTCTTCCATAAAGGCCAGATTTGTGCAGTATACGACTGATTGTTGTCCTATGGACAGAGTCTCCCACCTCAGCTGTAGATCTCTGCAGTTCATCCAGAGTGATCATGGGCCTCTTGGCTGCATCTCTGATCAGTCTTCTCCTTGTATGAGCTGAAAGTTTAGAGGGACGGCCAGGTCTTGGTAGATTTGCAGTGGTCTGATACTCCTTCCATTTCAATATTATCGCTTGCACAGTGCTCCTTGGGATGTTTAAAGCTTGGGAAATCTTTTTGTATCCAAATACCTCTTTAAACTTCTCCCTACAAGAGTATCTCGGACCTGCCTGGTGTGTTCCTTGTTCTTCATGATGCTCTCTGTGCTTTAAACGGACCTCTGAAACTATCACAGTGCAGGTGCATTTATACGGAGACCTGATTACACACAGGTGGATTCCATTTATCATCATTAGTTATTTAGGTCAACATTGGATCATTCAGAGATCCTCACTGAACTTCTGGAGAGAGTTTGCTGCACTGAAAGTAAAGGGGCTGAATAATTTTGCACGCCCAATTTTTCAGTTTTTTATTTGTTAAAGAAGTTTGAAATATCCAAAAAAATTCATTCCACTTCATGATTGTGTCCCACTTGTTGTTGATTATTCACAAAAAAATACAGTTTCATATCTTTATGTTTGAAGCCTGAAATGTGGCAAAAGGTCAAAAAGTTCAAGGGGGTCGAATACTTTCGCAAGGCACTGTATATCCTGAAGTAGTACATAACCTTTTATGTGTGTGGAATTCACACTCAACTCAGACTGCAGCATAGAAAACTGAATGCAAAATAAACTTGCCAGTCATAAAGCTTTGTTGTAAATTTATTATATACTTTATACAGATCACATTGCATTAGACACTTTGTTGTGTTAATGTTCTCCAGGTCAGTTGGTTCAGTGCTGCATTTCAGTCGTCAGGGGAGTGATACAGGCACGTTTACAGTTTAACTCAAAGTTTGCATTTTTTCATTAACGTAATGTAAGAGAACAAACACAAGAGTGGGGTGTGTAGTTTTTGCCTTATTGGAAAGATCTGGTAGCAAACATGTCGATTTTTGTAAACTATTTTACTCCTCACACTCCTCTTTTTTGTAAACAGCTACAGTAGACCAGCAGGGATACACTGTTGTCAATCAACAAGCCCAGTGGAAATAAGTCTGGTGGTGAGTTCAAAAAGAATTTGAACCAAACAGTTTAGTTTATAAATGTCCTACACCTTTAGCAGGAATGTGTGCTCAGATAGTTATGTGATTGTGCTCAGTTGGCCCACTTTGGGCATGTTTTTATTGACCCAAAGTGGGCTGTGTCCAAATCCACTCCCTAGTCCCTAGCCTCTCAATCACTAGATAGTGTAGCACTATATAGAGGACTACATAGTTCACTCAATTAATGAACGGTTTCAGACACGACATGTTTTTCTGTTTTCTCGCCATTAGTCACGTGACTCATAGTGTACATTAGTGATTTAAGTATTAATATAAATAAGCTTACGTATTTTATTCAATAACTCTTGTCTTATTAATGTGTGATCCAGTACAGGTGGGATGACCTGATTGTGGTGTTTTGTTTTTGTGTTTTGTGTTTGAGTGCGGCTGTGATATGTTTCGAGTTGTGTGTACTGAGTTTTGTCTCTGCAGTGGTAATGACAGCTACCAACCACATGACTTCTGGTTCCAATCACAGAGCAGCCTCAGGATTAACTAAACACCTGTTTCGCATTAGTGAAGGAGGAATCTATAGAACACGACAACAGGAGACAGACGCTCAAGAGTCACCAGCAGCCACTGACACTCAAGAGACACCGGAACAGCAGGAAGTCACCTGCATGAAAGGACAAGACACCGAGATGACAGGAGAGAAGCCGAGAAACAGGAGTGAAGCCGGGGAAGACGCAAGAGAGAAGCAAGAGAGACGTGGACAGAGCACCACGACGCCGAATACATGTAGCGGCAGAGTGAGGCGCTCTGCCTTGTCCGTGAGTACGCTAATGTAAAAAGTAAATAAAGCAAAATTACACAGAGTTTTGATGATTTTATGTTAGTCTTTCCTTTTAAACGACAATCACAATGATGAAAGTGTTTTAAGGGAAAAAGTGCTGTGACAGATGCTTTGTTGGTGTGTTCAAGCAGCTGAGTGATGCTCGCTGCCCGGTTACTGGGTTACACCCAGAAGAAAGAGTCTGGCCCAAGGGTGATAAAGAAAATTAAAGTAAGAAAGTAGTAAAGTAAGTAAAATTTTTTGAGAGATTTATTTGAAGTAAATAGAAAAATATTCTGAGACTATTTTAATTAGATGATTTAAAAAGGTAATGTAAAACATATTGTCAATTTAAATAATTAAAAAAAAACATGTGACAGTAGATCATGAGAAACAAGTTCTGATCTATTTAAATTATTTATGTTTGTAGCAACTGAGTTAAAATCATTTGTGGATGATACCACTTACAGTCACAGGTAAAGACCTACAACTAATGGTAACTGAGATTACAACTGAGCTGAACAAAAATGAAGTTTTAAATATAATAGAAACAAATTATGCTATTTGTAAAACATAAAAAAGACAAATAATCAGAGATACTAATTGATTAAATAAACATAGAAAGAGTTAATTGCAAAAAACATTCTTTTTATTTATTTATTTATTTTTTTGAGTGTTTTGAGCCATGGTTGTCCCATGTTTTGCACTGCATTATTGTCTTTTACGCCTTTCAAAGCTTTCAAAAGTCCATCTGTATGACTTAAGGTAAGCTAACGTTAGTGATTTTACATCATAATGGTTTGTTAATAACAATTTATGATGGATTACATTTCCACATAAAGTCAAACTTGTCTCTAACCTGTTTCATTCAAACCTGTTGTGTACAGTTTAACAACATGTGACGGTCGTGCTGCTCTCCTCTGACAATTCTCAAAGTATTATGGTCTATTTTGATCGTCTGACCATTTACATGCTGGACTAACAAACACATGATCGCTGATGTTTTAAAGATGTGTGAGCTACAAAGGCACAGAAAACCTGGTCAAAATTGATGGCAAGATGAATGCAGCATGTTATCAGAAAATAGTTGCAGAAAATTGTCACTCATCAGCCCGGAAGCTGTGCATGGGACAAACTTGGACGTTCCAACATGACAACGATTCAAAGCACAAGGCCAAGTCGACCTGTCATTGGCTACAGCAGCATAAAGTGAAGGATCTGGAGTGGCCTCAGTCTCCTGACCTCAGTATCATTGAACCACTCTGGGGAGATCTCAAACGTGCAGTTCATGCAAGACAGCCCAAGAATTTACAGGAACTGTAGGCGTTTTGCCAAGAAGAATGGGCAGCTTTACCATCTGAAAAAACGAATGAACCTCATCCAAAACCACCACAAAAGACTTCAAACTGTCATCAATGTTATTGATATTAAGAAACGGGCTATGTAAACTTTTCATCAGGATTATTTGGGTATTTTCTGTTGTCAAAATGTTTTTTGTGTTATTTATATTCTCTAAAAAATGACCAAACAATCACAGATTCTGTCAGGGTATGTAAACTTATGAGCACAACTGTAAATATCGTTGGGTTCAGGACATAAAATTGCAGAAAAAATGTCAAGGGGCCACCAAGATTTGACTGTTGGGCTAAGGGGAGAAAAACGAAGTACTGGCTGGAGATTTGAGATGACTCAGGAATCACTGCACCCCCCTGTTTAAAAAGGCAAAATGTAAATGTAACTTGTCTAAAAGTACCAGTTTACAAGTTCCAAAGAATTCTGAGGAGTTTTCTAAGACTCTAGCCGTGGCTCTGGAGGGGCCTCCTCTAAAGGAAGGATCCTGGCAATTGGGAAATGGCATTTATTTCCCAAAGAAATGGCTGCCTCTTCACAGACTCATTACGACCACAGCCACAAATATATCAAAAAACAAATTGATAACTTTTTTGGCACACATGTCTAGATGATACTCACCAAATTTGGAGCTGTTTAGATGAAAAGCCTTTAGACACAAGGGGTGCAATTGAGGTGGTCACGCATTCCACCCAACATAGTAGATTTTCTGTTGAGTTTACGGTATGGCTGTAATAAACTTTTCTGTTTGCCCTAAGGTGTCCTATGGATGTACCAAGTTTTGTATTTCTACATTTGAAAAAATTTACTTTCATTTTCCATAGAACCAATGTATTTTCATTTTCCAGGGGTCGCCACTGAGTCATTTTTCATTCGTTTTCCTCAAAGACTTCAAATACATACATTTTTTGCCGGGCTTAAATTTTGGGACCAATAAAAATTACTTTTAGTTGCAGGTTTACTGAGTCAAACTGAGGATCATTTTACAGAAAAATTATAATAAAAAAAATATACCAAATTATAATAAAAAAAATATAACTCTAGCAAAAATGTCAAGAAAAACGCCTGTCTATTTTACACACATGTGTTTAGGTCATTTTGCCCAAGTTTGGTGTCTGTGGAATGAAGCAGCTATTTTCTGTTGTTTTTTAAAAGAGAGGTTGTATTCTAAGTCGGTTCACATCTTCAATTCAAAATGGCCGTCTTCCCGTGTGTGATAGGGTGTGGTCCCCATTGGCTTTTTTGTTCATAAGCCCATACTGGAAGTGTGTACCAAGTTTCATTTGCCTACGACAAACTAAAATTTTCACTTCCAATTGACTTTTTCTTGACTTCACATATTTGGGCGTTGCTATGGCAACACATTTATAGATAGGGGGTAGTTGTCATTGGCTTTTATGCTCGTCATGCAGTGGTGGACGAAGTACACAAACCAAGTACTTGAGTTAAAGTACAGATACACTAGGTAAAATA
The DNA here is from genome assembly GCA_024416835.2 of Perccottus glenii. Classification (NCBI taxonomy): domain Eukaryota; kingdom Metazoa; phylum Chordata; class Actinopteri; order Gobiiformes; family Odontobutidae; genus Perccottus; species Perccottus glenii. The sequence continues at coordinate 33,759,121 of CM044550.2, read as the reverse complement.
TTACTTCAGTAAAAGTAAAAGTACTCCCTTTTAACTTTCACTTGAGTAAAAGTACAAAAGTATTTGCCTTCAAATGTACTATCATTTATTATGGCTATAAAGCCCTTATATTTTTTGTCAGTCTCTTGCTTAATCATCTCAGTTTATGTATGTTTATGTTGCAAGACTCTGTTACTCTTAGCACACTGATCTATTAATAGAATTATATTAATTATTCAGACACTGATATCTGTTAAAATTATCATGAACCCAAAAACTTGAAGCTAAACAATTTCCTCATGAAATAAGAGGATTCAAAAGCAGACAGATTCAAACTAAGGTTTATTGTAACAGTTTTTAGTTTATAAAAAACGTGGATTAATCAATTTTATAATGTTTTCATGTATGATTGTCAGTGTTTGTCCATTAATCTTAAACTGCTTCACATGTATTTATGTGTATATATATTGTGTGTGTGTGTGTGTGTGTGTGTGTGTGTGTGTGTGTGTGTGTGTGTGTGTGTGTGTAAATATCAAAACAAATTACACAAAATGTCAAATGACATTTCTGGTGAGCGTGTTAGTACAGTATGGCACTGATAATCTAACTAAAGTGGCAATATTTTTTATTCAGCTTGAGAAGGAGCTGATTCTCAAAGTTCTTCGAGTCTATTCTTGCCCTCCTAGGACTGAAAATAAGCCCTGCTGTGCTGAAAACACGTTCACAAGCTGCAGAAGCGGGCAAAGCAGTGTTGACTTGCAAAGACACCTTACAGACAGCTGGGAAGGACATGAGAATTTCTTTGTTATCAGCTTTGCTTGCCAGATAGCTTTCTAATTGCTTGATTCTTTCCTGACCATGATGAGTAGGCTTCATGCTTGCAAAGAAGTCCTCTTCCTCAGAGGCACTGGAAACATCAGCTGTTGGTTGATTCGAAGGCTCTTCCTCCAGATGGTCCTTGATGGCCTTAATGGACACAGAGGCTAAGAATCAAACTTCACTTTATTCACACATTTCTACAGATTAAAATATTAATAGAACTGTATTGCCTGTATTTACAAAGTGTATTTAAAACTATTCTAAACAAATTGAGAATGTCAAGACAAATTAAGTTGGATATCTTTAAAAAAAAATTGAGCTCAGTTTATTTAAATCTTTAATTAACAACACTTTTCAAAAACAAACCTAAAATAATCTTACCCAGTTTGACAAGGTGTTCATCTGAAGTCCATGATGTTTTAAATTTCGGGACAAGGATTGCAGCTGCAGTAAATTCTGGCTTTACCAGCATGCCTCCAAAGCGCTGCTGCAGACCTTCTTGGATGGCATCCACCAGAGGTTTGCAGTACCTGCAGGCGATGCGAATTCGCTCAAGTTTTGAGATGAGGAGGTTCAGAGTGGGCAGAAGCCATCCCATCTGAACATCGATTTCAGCCTGAAGAATGTTGAGGGCTTTGGCTAGGGGGCTCATGGTTCTTGCATATTCTTCAAGAAAGGCAATTTCAACTGGACTCAACCTATGACAAATTCAGACAAAAACAATTCATCATGTCATGTCATTACACTTTTAAGCGTGTGTGTGTGTGAGTGAGTGAGTGTGTGAGTGTGTGTGTGTGTGTCTGTGAGTGTGAGTGAGTGTGTGTGAGTGAGTGTGTGTGTGAGTGTGTGTGTGAGTGAGTGTGTGAGTGTGTGAGTGTGAGTGAGTGAGTGTGTGTGTGAGTGAGTGTGTGTGTGAGTGAGTGAGTGTGTGTGTGTGTCTGTGAGTGTGAGTGAGTGTGTGTGAGTGAGTGTGTGAGTGAGTGAGTGTGTGTGTGTCTGTGAGTGTGTGTGAGTGTGTGTGAGTGAGTGTGTGTGTGTGTGTGTGAGTGAGTGTGTGTGTGTGTGTGTGTGAGTGAGTGAGTGAGTGTGTGTGTGTGTCTGTGAGTGTGAGTGAGTGTGTGTGAGTGAGTGTGTGTGTGAGTGTGTGTGTGAGTGAGTGTGTGAGTGTGTGAGTGTGAGTGAGTGAGTGTGTGTGTGAGTGAGTGTGTGTGTGAGTGTGTGTGTGAGTGAGTGAGTGAGTGAGAGGGGGCATGTCATTTTACGGTATCTACTGTTTTCCTGTATTTACTCCTATCAGATCCTTAAAGAATAAAGCAACTACTCAAAGTAATGTGTTAAAAAATAGTTTTAGTATTGACATTATTTGGAACATGAATTTAAAAGAATAAAAAAACAGCACTTACATTGGCAACTTGAGTGAAGTGCAGACAGTCCTGATAGCCCCTTCACCCTGATCTTTAATGATTCGCAGCACTCTCTCAACAGCAAGAAATAAGGAATTCCACTTTGTTGCGTTTGGGCGGATCAGCTGAATTTTGCACGCATCTTCTATAATCTCTACAGCAGCCGCAGATCTGCCACTCTTGTTCCATAATGCATGACACTTTGCGAAGGCTGACCGGGACAGCTTCATGTAGGCTTTGTTTGAACAGGCTTTGGCTGCATCCACTGAGGAAATCAAATTTAATAAGTGACAGGCACAACGATGATGTTTTGAAAGTTGGAATTGTAGGCCATCATCCTCATCTAGAACAGCTGTGATGTCTACAAAGTCCACCTCGACAGCATCTGCATCATCATCATCATCATCACACATCTCATTATTTCCCTCATCTTCAGCTTCAGCTTCATTTGAAGCAGTGTTGTTGTTCTCATCTTGCTCTCCATATTTACGGAATGCTTTTAAAAAATTTGACCCATTGTCCGTAGTAGTTTCGAACAACCTTGTTCTGTATGCCAAATTCAGAATGTATGTCATTTAGTGCACAAGCCAAAACATCAAAAGTGTGTGGGCCTTTGAGGTGCCTGCGTGCTAGTGCTACTGAGGAGCTCTCCAGACTTTTAGGATCCACCCAGTGGGCAGTGACACCGATGAAACCTCTTCTCCTTGAACTCCAACAATCTGTTGTCGTTGCAATGTAATCTATCCCTGACATTGCTTTTTTCATATTAGTCTTCATCTCAAGCGCTGCCTCATCCATCTTACGACGTAAAGTGGTCCTTGACATCAGAGTGTTATTAGGTTGAAGATTGTGCAATAAAGTTTTAAATGATGGCTGTTTCACCACACTAAATGGTTGGAGACTCTGGGTCACAAAATTCAACACTGCTTGATCCACAGTCTTCTGTGTGATTACCGTAGTTTCTCCCAGCGTTAGCTGTCTAGAGGTTAAAGGAGCCTCCTCACTTTCCATTTTTCTTTTCCTTGGCGCTGTTAGGGCATTATATTGCTGCAAGTGGCTACCATGCTTTCTCTGTAAAAAGAAAACATTAAAAAAATAACTACATATCCAGAGATCAGTCTTCCTTACCTTGACAAATAAAATAATTTAAAAACAATTACATCTATGCCATGCAAAACATTTTTGCATGTCATAGATGTAATTGATTTCAATAAATCTAGTGATATATTTAAAAATGATTCTTAAAGTAGGTCACTACGGAGCCTCAGACATGACATGCAGGAAAAAAATAAGCTAAATCTTGCACACGATTTACTAATTCGTTCCCTCGAATTCAAAATCATGCACATAATTTATAAATCGAGGAAGCGAAATAGTAAATTGTGCGCACATTTTAGTAAATCAATCTAAGGGAAAACACAGTAATGTTAAATCGTGCACAATATTTTTTTTCTTGCAGGCCATGTGCAGGGCTCTGTACATCACAGTCTTTGGAAGCTAAGCTTTTGAAAATAAGCAGCACTCCACTCCACCTTTCAACTGTTTAGCATCATAAGCTGCATATAAAACTAGTCAAAATTTAATTTATAATCTACCAAAAGTGTTAACATCAATCGACTGTCATTTCACAAATCGAATCACTCAGTTTAAAATAAATACTATAAACGTTGGTGAAACAGCTAACTAACGTTAACTTAAACACAATGGTGCGAGCTACTGTTAGATAAGATTACGCAATAAAAAATGACCACCAGAATGAAAATGGCTTACCTCAATGTGTTTCCTAAGATTGGACGGAGAATTCCAGTAGGAAGAAATGTTACAGTTCCGAGGCAGGCAAAGAAGGCAGTTAAAAATGAAGGACTCGTTTTTCTTTTCAACGAATTCAAAATAACACCTCAAATAAGGCCACGGATGTTGTGGCTCTGGCACTTAGATTCGTGAGTTTGCAATTCTTCCATCCTAATGAAAAGTGAAGACAATCGGCACAGATGATATGCTGTTGCACTGACGCACTAACTAAGCGGTAACCAGTTCAAAACAGAGCGCGCGCTGTATCCTGATTGGTGGTTTGCCGCGTGATTGCCCTCTTAATTTTTTTTCAAGTCATTTTTTTTCTATCCACTCATAAATAAAAAGGAACGACTAATTTTGCAAAATGTAATTGAGTAAAAAGTAAGATATTTGACTTTAAAATGTAGTGAAGTTAAAGTAAAAAGTATCCCTGAATGGAAATACTTAGTAAAGTACAGATACTGGAAAAAACTACTTAAGTACAGTAACGAATTACATTTACTTCGTTACTGTCCACCACTGTCGTCATGACATAAGAGATGTGTGTACTAAATTTCATGTCTCTATGACAAACTAAATTCTTGGGTCCCATTATAAGTTTGTAGGGGGCGCTGGAGAGCCATTTTTAAAGATAACCCTTTTATTTACATATCTTTGTGTTCAGGTCATGAATGTGCACAAACGCCTTTTTGGGTCCAACTCGATCCGAGAAGGCGTTTGAGAGTTAAGAGACATTTAAATTCACAAAAATGGCCACCTCGTTACAGGCTTGCCACACCCACACCGGATAAGATATCAAAAACAAAGTCACAAATTTGGTTGGCACACGTGTCTAGATGATACTCACCAAATTTGGGGCCATTTAGATTAAAACACAATGATTTGCATCTTTCTGTGCAAGGGGTGCGATTTTAGTGGCCGCACCTTTCACCCCACATGGCGGACCTCCTGTTGAGTTTAGGGTGTGGCTGTCATTGACTTTTCTGTTTGCCCTGAGGTGTTCTATGGATGTACCAAGTTTCATTTTTCTACGTTGGAAAAAAGTTACTTTCACTTTCCTTAGGCCCAATGTATTTTGACTTTTCTAGGGGTCGCCACTGAGTCAATATTTGTATTTTTTTTTCGGGGACTCCAAATACATAAATTTTTCGCCGAGCTTGAAGTCTGGGACCAATAAAAATGACTTTTCGTGCATGTTCACTGGGTCAAATTTAGGATAATTTTGCAGAAAAAAAATAAATGTATAAATAAATAAATAATCTGAGCAAAAACAATAGGCCATCCCAGTCATCACCGGCTTGAGCCTAATAAAAATCAAAACTGAAATCAGAGATAAAGGATCAGTGTCCTGTGCATCACCAAGCATGGCTCTAACCAAGGTCTCAATCTGAGAAATAAATCTACAAAATTGTGATAAGGTCTGACTGAAAACATTTTGCTTCAAAATGGCCCCCCTCTTGTTGGTGGTTGTTTAGTGGGACAAATCAGATATTTTCTGTTTTTTAAACGAAGGGTGCGTTTGGGGGTTGCACATTCCACCCAAAATGGCTGACTTCCTATTGGGTTTAAGGTGGTACCATAATAGAATTTTAAAAGAAACTGCATTTTAAATTACTATGATTAAAAAAATTACTTTCGCATTGCACATCCCATTCACTTTTTCACACATTTGGGGCATTGCCATGGCAACATTGTGGTAGATATGGGGTGAACTTCATTGGCTTTTTTGATTGTCACCCCATCAGGGATGTTTGTTTACAAATTTCATGTCTCTATGATAAATTCAATTTTTGAGTAGCATTATAAAGTTGTAGGTGGCGCTGAAGAGCACTTTCTAAAGATATCCATTTAATTTCCATATTATTGTGTTCTCGTCATAAATGGCCACAAATGCTTCACTGGGTCAGCGCAGATTTGACAATTTGACAGAGCAACAAACCATTAGCATTAGATCATTTGGCAATGTCAGCTTCTCAAGCTTTTGCAGAAAGAGTATTAAGTGTCACAGGTGACCTCACAAGAGGAAAGTGTTGATTAGCACAAAGCTCTTTCCTGAAAATAAATCAAAGTAAATAAATATTTGCATTTCATGTTTATGATGCCAGTGTTTATGTAGCATAAGGAATATCCTACTGTTCAATGCACTTTATTTAAGTTCAAAGATGGTTTGAATGAAATGTTTATTATTACACACTACACACATTTATTTAATTTTATTTAAAATAAGCTGTGAATGTGTATTTTGCATCTCTTTTGATACACATTGATGTCTTTTTGTTTATATTAAAATAGACAGCAAGATTTCTTTTACTATTGGTATTGTTTTTCATTGATTGAAACAATTTTCAATAAAGGCAGTTGTGTTGAAATAAACAGTGTAAAATATGTTTCCACATTCAAATCTCAATTCTTGGAGAGAATATTTTTTATGTCTGAAACAGAAGATCAAAGTTATTACCTCCTGATTTTTTATTTTAGTCGACTAAATATATTTTAATTTTAGTTGACTAAAATTTGACTAAAACTAGATTAAAACTAAAACAAATAAAACAAGACTAAAACTAAAAATTTCAGTCAAAATTAACACTGGTACAATCAATATTTAATAGTATTATGGCTATATGCCTACCACCTATATCATTATAAATATAGCATTGAATCAAGCGTGTGTTGAGTCAAAAGGAATAGTGTTTTACTTTAAAAACTAAAGAGAAATGAAGATGTTAGTATTAGGGCTCAGTGGTAGAGCGGTTGTCCCTTAACCAGAAGGTTGGTGGTTCGATCCCCGCTCTCCCCACAGTTCATACTGTTGTTGTGTTCTTGAGCAAGACACTTAACCCACCTTGCCTCCAGTGCCACAGCTCTGGTGTATGAATGTGTGAGAATGTGGAGTGAATGAATAATGGACTCTGTAAAGCGCTTTGAGAGCCTTGAAAAGCGCTGAATAAATCCAATCAATTATTATTGTTGTCATTGTATATATGCTCATATGGAACTACAATCTGTATTTATAAAATTGTGTTGTACTTGTCTCTATTTGTGTTTATTTATTATATAAATGGAGCCAGTCTCCAAAACAAATTCCTGTCTGGCTTGTTTCTCATTATACCACAACACAGGTCCAGCTACAAATAACTTAGCAATAAGAAAAAATATAACGGTAATGAACAGTAACAGTAAGAAGTATTCTAGTCTTAAACAGTGAACATGACAACAATAACATGACATTATAAACTAATAAATCAGTCTGAAAATGTTAAATGTTTTTGTGACATATTTAAATCATGATCTACAATGTTGAGCACATAGTAACATCAAAACCTTCGACATTATAATAAACATTTATTTAAAAAATATATGGATGTACAAATATACCTATACACAAAAAACAACAATATTTATAAGAAGGCTGTGACAGCTGCCTCATTTTAAAAACTATACAGTGGGTTCCAAATGAAGCAGAACTGTACTGCTTTCATTAATTTAAGTATGCATTTGAAATTTCACAAATTATTTCATCCAAGACAGTAACCTCTGCAGGGAAGGGACCAAACTCAAGAGAAGAGTTGATCCTCTGAACATGAAGGACATGTTGGGAGAGCTTCTGAACTGGGCCTTCTCTGGGGTCTTTGGGGTCTTTGCTTAGTTGCACTGTATGAAATGACACAAAAGGCAGAAAAAGATTATTAGGTAAACTTATTTACAAATGATCAGGGTTGGGTTTGTATGTGAAGGTAAGAGGCTATGAGAGCTTACTGTCAATATGATTGTGCTTTTAAGCATTTATAATATGGTAATATATTGTTTAAACTATTGCCTGTACACACCTGTGGGTTCAGCAACGGATGTAGATGGGCCGACAGGGACAGGTGAAGCAGCAGCAGCCGGTTCTGGCAGGAGGGACCCAGGCTCACTGTCTGCCCTCAGAAGGATCAGTCGGCTCTGTCAGGACAATGTAAATATGGATAATTAAATATTAATACAGGTTAAGTTGCTCATTACAGCATGAACAAAAAATACAGTATATGCCCAGTATATACACATCTCTCATTCTCCTTTCTTCTTTTTGCACACTTTCAAACACATAAACTCGTCAGCAAAAAAATAGTTGCAAATAAGCTCAGGCTTTAGCTAGCTCATCTATACGACTCAAATGAAGTAAAGGTTTTTTTTACAACTTACCAGAGTTTCCAACCTTCTTACTCAATTTCCTTAGAGCAAGATCCTTTTTATGACTGTGTCTATAAAAGTATGAAGATGCATTGTAGCCTACAGCCTCTGTCATCCATTGTTGTTTTGGACTTCTGACTCTAGGGTCCGCCTCCGCTAGTTACGTCGTAACCACGTCACTACTAGAGCAAGCCCCATTTTGGTTAACGCAGCGCAGATATTCGGCAAAGTCCAGATTTTTGAACTCAAGCAATTTGTGCGACTTGCGTCAAACGCATAATTTGCTCAATTGCCATTTGTCATTCATGCCTCCTTATTTGTGCGAATCGCACCACTGGATGTCTATGTCTTTGCATAGACTTAACATGTAAATCACTCACGCTTGACGCTTCATTTGCGTCTGTTGTGAACACACCATTAGAGGACATTTTATACACCGCAAACAGGCCGCCACATTACAGGCTGGTTACTGCTAAACCCAAAAATCGATACTATATACTATACAAACTATATGATAACGTTTGGTACATGTTTATGGTTCATTTTGGACAAGTTTGATGTCTGTGGTCCAAAGCAGATATTTTCTGCTGTTTTTTGAACAATGGGTGTGATTTCAGGGGTTGCGCGTTCCTCCCAAAATTGATTACTACCTGTTAGGTTTAGGGTGGTGCTATAAAATGCCTAATCATGATTTATGTGTATGTCAAGTTTAATTTTCCTATCATTAAAAAAAAAATACTTTTGCTTTCCATATGTCTGTGAAGGTTCTCAGTCATCCAGGTTATCTTGAAGAAAATGTTAAAGCAAAAGCATCTGGACTGTTATCAAGGTGAAGATGTTTTATCTCTAATTCTAAGAGACCTTATCAATTCTGAGATCAACTGGTAAAAGAGCTGAGCTTATATCTCTAGAGGGAGTGGTTAAAATGGCTAGCTGTAGCTGTAAACTACAATTTCAAATGTGTCGATAAAATAACTAACACTATTGCAAATTCGAATGCCAGGCTTGTCAAAGGCACAAGCAAAAAATCAAGGCAGGTACAAATGATATTAACAAATATTGACCTTTATATGTCAAAATGGCCACATTCCTGGCAATGATGGAGCTTCATCTCCATAAAGTTTTCTGCTCCAGATCTGTTGGCAAATGACTCACAAGGCTGACCCGTACTCAGAAGAATGTTTAATAACCAGGCAAAGGTATCTAAATCACAATCTAAAAATTCAGTGAATAAAACAAACAGAGATCAGAAACACAAGTAGAACTTCACAAGAAACATGAGGGAACGGCTGGAGAGCTCACACAAGGCACAGGACAGTGGAAAACACAGACTATGTGGGAAAGAAAAAAGCACAGGTAAAACAGATTGGGGCAGAGCAGGTAATCACAGTAGAAGGAAAACATGAGGGCCGGAATTCAATCTGAAAACACAGACAAGGGTTAGAGACTTAACAATAAAACAGAAAATAAAACAAAATACATGAAAAGACTAACTAAGCCAAACCAAGAGGGTGAGACATGACTTTACTCCTCCCATTAAAGGCAGACACCGGACGGCCCGGGGTCTTCTGAGTGGTGGCAGTGAAAGTCATAAATTAGAGCTGTGTCCAGAATGTTGCTTGCGGGTATCCAGGGCCTCTCTTTTTGACCATAGTCTGCCCAGTCCACCAAATACTGGAAACCCCGTCCCCTCCGTCAAACTACTAGAAGCTTTCGTACAGTATACGCAGGTACACCATCAATGATCCGGCGAGGTGGCGGGGGTCTGGAGGCAGGGACCAAAGGACTCCTCTTGACCAGTTTAACACGGCTGACGTGAAAGGTCGGGGGGACTCTAAAAGCATAGGGAGTCTTAATCTGACATCAACAGGATTAATTACCTTGGACACATGGAACGACCCAAAAAACGAGGCGCCAGTTTATGGGACTCAACCCGAAGAAGAAGATCCCTAACTGACAATCACACCTTCTGTCCAGCCCAATAAGTTGGAGTGTCCCTCCTCTTATGATCAGCGACCTTCTTATAAAGGTCAAAACTCCTTACGGGGGGCTCGATGAGCCCTCATTCAAGTGCGGCAACAGCCGCAAACTAGAACCAAGGCAGAGGGAACCTGCTGACCTCCTGTTCTAAGGCAGGAAACAATGGTGGCTGGTATCCAAAAACACAGTGAAAGGGTAACATGCTTGTAGAAGCATTAGGCAGAGCGTTGGGTGCATTTTAAATCCAAACCAGTACCTTACTCCATAAAGTGGGGTTCTGCGAGGTCAAACAGCGTAGCCTGGTCTCTAGGTCCTGGTTGACGGGATGATGGGGATGATGGACAAGCTGACAGTTGCACCCAAAGGATGACAGAAAGCCGTCCAAAACTGTGCCCCCAGACGAACAGCACATTCCTGGAGAAGCCAAATATTCCCCAGGAAATAATGACCTGGGTTAGTAGGGCCTCTGCCATCTCTTTAGCAGAAAGCAGCGATAGGTGCATTAGAGGACTTGTTACGGGAGGGTACATCACAGGCTGTAACATGCTCAAGAACATCCTTCTTCATGTTTGGCCACCAGAACCTTTTCCGAGCTCTAAACACAGTCCTGCCACACCAGGATGACAGGACACCAACGAAGCCCAGAAGATAACTTACCCCCTTAAAGCTGTAGGTACAAACAGACGATTGAGTGTTAACACTTGAGGAACTTCTGTGTAATGGAGGGCCTCCTTGACCCTGCCCTCAATGCTCCAGGAAATGCCCCCCAGGAAACAGGAACTCGCCAGAATTGGGAAATTAGACACAGGGTTACTGTCAGGAGAAAACAGGCTTGAGAAAGAGTCAGGTTTCAGGTTCTTGGAACTTGGGTGATATGACACTGTGAAATTGAAACAAGAAAAGAATAGAGTACAGTCTTACAGTCTTTTGGCTGATTTGAGATATTTCAAATTTTTATGGTCAGTCCAGACCAGGAAAGGCTGCTCAGTTCCTCCTAGTAGATGTCTTCATTCCTTCAGAGCCACCTTGATAGCCAATAGCTCCCAATCTCCCACATTGTAGTTTCACTCTGAAAGAAAAACCTTCTTTGACAGGTAAGCACAAGGATGTAGTTTATTATCCTTTACTGACCTCTGTGACAGGATTTCTCCAACTCCCAAGGGTGAGGGATCAATTGCTACCACAAACTGGTGTGTGGGGTCAGTAAGAGCAAGGATGGGAGCAAAAGTAAAACAGTTCTTCAGCCACTGGGAGGCAGCCTTGGCATGAGTGGACCAGGTGAACTGCACCTTGGAGGAGGTGAGAGCATGCAATGGGGCAGCAATGGAACAAATATTTTGAATGAACTTGCGGTAAAAATTGGCAAAGCCTAAGAAGTGTTGTAAAACAGTCTTTAACAGCTTGAATCTTGCCTGGATCCATCTTCAGCGCTCCCTGTGAGATGACGATGCCCAAAAAGGAGACAAATGACACATGAAACTCGCATTTTACTGACTTCATATACAGATCTTTCTCCAAAAGCTTGCTAAGCACCTGCTTAATGCAGGAGGTATGTAGAAAACGAGAATGTCATCTAAATAGACAAAAATAAAACTTGTTTAACATTTTCTCTAGGACATCATTGACAAGGGCTTGAAAAACTGCAGGTGCATTAGTCAGACCAAAAGGCATTATGAGATACTCGTAATGCCGATACTCGGCGGTTACCTTGGCCTTGTTGATAACCTCTCACAGTTCCTAAATGGAAGAGAAGAACTGAAAACACTCTTGTTTGCAGCTTGACCCCCAAGATAAGACATTGCCAGAAGACCAGTCTATGCGAGGGTTATGTTGAATGACCCAGGGGTAACCCAAAATTAATGGCTGAATAAAATAAATAGGTGAAAACTGATCTCCTCAGAATGTGAATCTGGAAAGGATAGGATGACATAACTTGTGTGGTGAGTGATTGTGCACAGTAGGCGTCCATCAAGAGCGGTGGCTGTCATCGGCTGCAATAGTGGAAATATGGAGAAGCAAGGGAGGTGTCCATGAAGTTGGCATCAGCTCCTGAATCAACTAGAATTAGTTCAGATCCACTTGTCTCCTCCCTCCTTCACCTCATCACTGCCACTTTTTCCAAGCACCTGCAGCCTATTGTCATCAGTGAGGTATTTAAACCTCTCCTGTCCACCTCTTCTCTGCCAGATCGTTCAGCATGCCTTGTGTGAACATCCAGCCTCAGTTCCAGCTCGGTTCCAGCCCTTGTTCCATCTCTCCAGCTCGGCCCCAGTATCAGCTCGGCTCCAGCCCTTGTTCGAGCTCTCCAGCTCGGTCCCAGTTCCAGCTCAGCTCCAGCCCTTGTTCCAGCTCTATGGCTTGGTATACGGTCCTCTGGTCAGTTTCAGCCCTCGGTCCAGCTCTCTGGCTTGGTCCCAGTCCCTGGCTCAACTCCAGCCCTCGGCCCAGCTCTACAGCTCGGTTCCGGTCCTCGGCTCAGTTCCAACCCTCAGTCCAGCTCTCCGGCTTGGTTCCGGTCCTCGGCTCAGTTCCAACCCTCAGTCCAGCTCTCCGGCTTGGTCCCAGTTCCACGCTTGACTCCAGCTCTCCGGCTTGGTCTCAGTTCCACGCTTGACTCCAGCTCTCCGGCTTGGTCCCAGTTCCAGGCTCGACTCCAGCTCTCCGGCTTGGTCTCAGTTCCACGCTTGACTCCAGCTCTCCGGCTTGGTCCCAGTTCCAGGGCTCGACTCCAGCTCTCCGGCTTGTTCCAGTTCCTGGCTCGACCATAGTCCTCAGCTCAGCTCTCCAGCTTCCTGTCCGTATCTCTGTCTGGTTGCCTTAATAAAGAAACACTTACCTTCACTGTCTTTGAGCGTTTGAGTCCTCAATCCTTCCTCACATTCAGGGCTGGACTGGTAATCTGGCATACCGGGCAAATGCCGACGCACTTGGGGGCCGGTCCATACAATATGATTTTTTTTTTTTTTTTTAATTGGCCAATGACCGGCCCATAAAGCAGGGACAGTGGCCCATTGGTTCATTTTTCATACTGACACTGGGCTGGCCCAATCATCTCTTAACAGGCTCCACCCCTCCTCCTCTGTTTCTTGTGTCAGAGGCAGTTAGTGGCTCAGAGCCAGAAATCTGTGGATTTAGGATGGAGAAACAAAAGTGCGGTTGCGGAGAAGTTGCGGGGCAAAAAAATAAAAATGCTAGAGGTTGATGCCTCAACATGTGCAAAAATAACAGACATGATTAGTGCTGTAGCTTCAGTATCCAAGCCTACAGTACCTGACGACATTTTGCAGAAACATGGAGAGTGTAATTGAAACGGTAAGCATGTTAGCTACATGATTAACAGGGAGGGAGTGTTAATCAGGGCGGGTGCAGGAGGAAAGTGTGTGTGTGTGTGTGGGCCTGGTTGGACCGAAGATGATGATTTACCTAAATTAATGAATATTATAATAAGACAACTTAATCGTTGTTGCCATTATATAGTCTGTCAGATTGTCACCCACTGCACTAGCCACTCAGTCAGCTACAGTCAAATAACACAGCATAAGCTATTTTGCATTGTTTTTGTAGATAGGTTAGCAGAGTTAACTTATTCAATTGCAACTTTGGCTGACTATTCTAATGTTAACCCTTTAATACCCATAATGGCGCCTCTTCTCTAGAAAAACTTAAATGATGCCATTTGATTATTTTAATTATTACTCAGAATGGCTTCGTCAAAGCGCCCACGACGAGTAACGCATGCTGTAGCGGCCCCTTGGATTTAATGATCAAGACGCAGAGAGTTTCGAACAGGTGTCAATTTATTTCTTCCTCTCAAGTAGCACCAGCAGCACAATCACCATGAACACCGTGAAAACTCATTCCGCTCTCCAAGGGCGCTAATCAAAGTGTTTCCACCATCCTCTAGTATGCTTTCTAGCTCGACGCACTCTCACAGTTCAGAACTCCTTCTTCCAACAACACGCGATCACGCGCTAAGAGATAGCAGCAGGAAGTGTTAGCGTCACAGAAAACATCCGAAGAAGAAAATGATCCGTTTTTCAAAATAAAAGCGGAACGAACAAGGAAACATTGAAGAACTACAATGTCTTATATTAACATAATATAATACTGTGTAGGAGAATATTAATACGATTTATCAGACATTTACACATGCTATTTGGGGATTAAAACCCGCCTTGCATTTTGAAAGCTGTATATTTTTGTTTAGCTGTATATTCAACGAAGTAGATATTTGCTCATGTTTCTAATGAATTTCCAACATCATTAATATGCAATATTTACGCTGAGTGAATAATATGAATATCATATATTTTTAGGACGTTTTGTGTGAGTAAGCAGAGTTAGCAGTGGAGGAGAGAGACATGGAGGAACCTTTGATCACCAGGGAGTCTGTCAAGAGAGAGTGAGTACACTGGTCCACTTGCACTGGTACACTGGTCCATGGCACTTAGTTCTCAGCTTTGTAGGGTTTTTTGGAATGGAACAGTAGATATGCATATCTACAGGGACCACAAGGATGGTGTACTAGTTGGTTGTGTCTGACCGATTGTGGTGGGCCGGTCTGAGTAAAAATGCCAGGGCCTTTTTTTTGTCCCAGTCCAGCCCTGCTCACATTAGTAGGCTGTGAGAATGACATAAGAAAGTTAAATGTACCTTAGAGAGCTGTCGATTTGTACAGTTCTTAACAACAGCTGGACTCACCAAGGCAGTGGACCTAGGTGACGTACCACCTCACTTAATAGGGCAGTTAATAGTCAAGACAGACGTGTGTGTGTGTGTGTGTGTGTGTGTGTGTGTGTGTGTGTGTGTGTGTGTGTGTGTGTGTGTGTGTGTGTGTGTGTGTGTGACAAATTTCATTTGGCTACAACTAATTTTACTCTTATTTATTTTTTTCACATAATAGGGGCATTACTCTAGCAACATAATTAAAGATGGAGTCCTAATAGGCTTTGTATTTATCATCACATATGCGTGTACCAAATTTCATGTCTCTACAACTAACTAAATTTCTGGCCTCTATTTAAAATCTTTAGGGGCTGCATCCAGCAGCCCCTAAAGATTAGGGGATGCTAATTGGCATATTGTGTTAAAGGTGTAAATGTGCACAAGTGATCCATTGGGTGCAACCTAGGGATGGGAAGATTAACTGACATTGACATCTATATACGGAATTGCGCAGGTAATGGAAAAAATATCTAATCTGATTTTACATTGTTGTGTCAATTAATCTTGATATGCTTTTGGTTTTACCAATATTATCCAAACTGCATTGTAATTTACAACGTTCTGGCTTTGTTTACATTTTGTACGTAATGAAGTCTTCCGCTTTTAATTGTGGGTGGGTAGGACTGCAAAGGCAGTAAACATGACAAGATGGACTCACCAAAGCAGAACCAGATACATTCACCAGCAAACATTAAATCTAATGTTTGGCAGCACTATGTTTTTTTTTAATAAAGACGGAAAGCTTGAGAAAACAAATGCAATTTTCAAACTGTGCCATGCTGCTTTTAAATACACTGGCAGCACAACAAACCTCATCACACACGTGAAGCGACACAGCATCAGCAACAAGCAAAATTTCATGTAAAACAGGGGTGTCAAACTTATTATTATTATTATTATTATTTTATTATTATTATTATTATTATTATTATTATTATTATTATTATGTGTGTTTAAGTAGTTGCCTACTTGGAAGACTCATATTTAACTCATAAATTGTTTAAAATTTATACTGAGTTTGAAAAAATTCAGATGATTTTGGGCCCTCTCCACTTATACTTTAAAAGCCCTGTTATAATTTTAACAATACCTACTGTGAAAATTTATATTGTCTTTACATTAGATGACACTTGACAACAACAACAGGACATGTCCAGCCTTTCTGAGGCTACTTCCATCCTCTGTCACGATAGAATGAAGCTCACTGAAGCCTCACTCTCAGACATTAGTGACAGACAGAGACTCTGCTTTAACTTCAGACTATTTTAACTCTGTCAGTCGGCAGCTTCTGCATTGCCCAGTATTTTGTACTTTGTACATCAATTCTGTCTCACAGTGTAGTATGAATTACAGTCTCATTATCTCCACAAACACACTCCACCTCTCACGTGTTTAAGAAGCTGTTGTTTATACAGTCCACTTTTTTATTTGACATATTTTTTTTTAAAAAGGCCTTAAATGTCTCTGTGTTAACACATTGTCCATTTATTCACTTGCGGATCTCTGAGCTCTTCTTTATCAACAGAGCAGCGCTGGATGGGAGTACTGGAGTACATGGCAGTTGTTGCAATGCATTCGAGGACTTGTAGTTTTGAACAAGGCAATATATTTAGGTGGGACATAAACAGAAATCATCGAGGGGCCTGCGAGCCTTGTGTTTGACACATGTGAAATAGAAAGTTATTCAATCAATCAATCAATATTTATTTATATAGCGCCTTCCAACAACCACAGATTGAACCAAGGTGCTTAACAACATTAATAATAAACATATTTACAAATAGGTTTAAAAACACATGTACACAATAAAAACAGAGCAGTGTCACAGAGCCATTAAGTGCCAAAAGTCATTTTGAATAAAAAGGTTTTAAGTTTGGCTTTAAACAGAGGCCGGTCAGTGATGGAACGTAACTCAATGGGCAACGAGTTCCAGAGTTTAGGACCGGCCACTGCAAAAGAACGATCGCCCCACTGTTTGAACCGGGACCGGGGCACCTTCAGCAGATGTTGCCCAGCAGCAGTGTTGTGCCTGAACGCGTTCATTGAACGATAGTTCATGAACTCGTTCATATTTTGGGCGAACGTAAACTGAACGTGCTGAATTACTGCCTGATGAACTTTACTGTGAACTCGTTCATTCTGGTGTCTGTGAACGGCACGCTCTCTCAGGTTAACTTCGTTCAATAGGGTGCCAGATTTCTATAGAGCCTTCCAGGCGAAAACCCGGCTAAAACACACCGCAAACCAGCGGGTCTTAATATGTAGCGGAAAAACACCAAACCTGGCAACACCAGCCACCAGTACCAGTGTCGCACCGCCGTCCGCCGCATGTGTGACGCGTCATCAAAAAAAAAAAAGCATGGAGGCGACAGCAGGCTGTAGTAAGGCGTATGATCATTTAAATTCATTCATGTAACTTGTTTGTTGAACCTGCCTGGTCTATTTTCCCAGGATTCCAATATTCTGTTTTAGCATGTGGACAATGGAAAATTATTAAAATTTAAAAACGTTTTCACCTTAATGATTACTGTCCTGTTTTTCTTTGAATAATTCCTCATTAAAAAAGACCATTCAAGCAGCACGTTTGTCCTCATGTTCTTGAGAATGTACTGTAGGGTTGAAAGCTGCAGCTGCTACTAGTGTGGAGTGAATGGACAGCAACAAAGCATTAAAGCAACAATGTCCTCAATGCTAATGTAAACCCTGGTTGGATAAGGATTAAAAATTGGATATGAAAATGAAATCTAACGCATAGCTTCATTGTTAAAACTGATAAAATAATTGCTGTCTGTGATTCTACTGTATATGGGCTGTGGCAATAATTTTGAAAAATAATAGCTCGCAGCAACATATGAAAAAAAAGAACTATGAACTAGTTCATTTTTGGAACTGTGAACTTAGTTCAAAATTTTGAAGTTTGAACTATGAACTGAACTAGTTCATTTTAAAATTTGTGAACTGAACTTTGAACTAGTTCTTGTAGAAAGTGAACTTTCCCAACACTGCCCAGCAGAACGTAGAGCTCTGCTGGGTTTGTGAGGGGTCAGAATCTCACACAAATAAGAAGGTGCAAGGCCCGTGAGTGCATTAAAAACAAACATTAAGATTTTAAAATGAATTCTAAACTGGACAGGAGCCAGTGCAGGGAGTACAGGACAGGTGTTATGTGCTCGTGTTTACGACTGTTAGTTAGCAGTCGGGCAGCAGCGTTTTGCACAAGCTGCAAACGGTGAAGACCAGTTTGGTTAACTCCCAGAGTGCATTGCAGTAGTCTATGCGGGAGCTAATAAAAGCATGGATGGCTTTCTCCAGGTCAGCACGACTTAAAAACGGTTTGACCTTTGAAAGGAGGCGAAGCTGAAAAAAGCTTGCCCTAACCACCGAATCTATTTGTTTGTCAAATTTTAGACTGCTGTCTAGTTTTACCCCCAGGTTTTTGACAACATGGTTAAGATGGGGGGCCAAAGCAAAAAGACCAGGAGCTGAGACACTGGGCAGGTTGGATGTGCCGAACACAATACATTCAGTTTTATCCTCATTCAAACAGAGGAAATTCTGGGACAGCCACAATCTGATGTCCTCTAAGCATCTGTTGATGGACTGAAGACTATCAGGACGAGCAGGGACAACCGGAAGGTAAACCTGTAGGTCGTCTGCGTACAGATGAAAAGACATTTTGTGCTTTGAAATAACTGCACCTAACGGCAACATATACAAGGAAAATAAAACAGGGCCCAAAATGGAACCTTGTGGCACACCAGAGGTCAAGGGAGCCGAGGAGGAGGAGAAGTCACCAATCCTGATTATTATTATTATTCACAGAAAAAGAAATACCTGTGCTGTATGAGAGAGTTAAAGTGGAGAATACGGACTCTCTAAACAGGGCTCAACGAGTTGCATTAACTGTGGTTGGCTGAACTACTTGCGCCAAGGGCTCCTATATTACTGTCACAGTGCACTATGTGGACGAGGACGGGGCATTACAGAGTCATTTTTTACAGGCCAGAGTGTTTAACAATGCACACACAGGGAGTATTCTACGTGAAGTGTGTCAGGAATGGAAGACAGAGGACAAGAATTCAGCTTTTGTGACATTTTTTTCGTCATAATTGCCATAAACGTTTCATTGGATCCAAGCAGATCTGACTATATTTGAGAGACTTAGAAAGGGTTTTATGCTTACAAGAATTGCTTCCTAGTTACAAGCTCGTTACAGCCAAACTCACAAATTTATCAAAAAACTAGATAACTTTTGTTTGCCATGTGTATAGTTCATTTTGGACAAATTTGGTGTCTGTGGGAGAAAGCAAATATTTTTGGCTGTTTTTTAAATGAAGGGTGTCATTTTGGAAATTGCACATTTCACCCCAAATGGCTGACCTCCTGTTGGATTTATTGTGATACCAATTAGATGGTTGCGTAGTAAATACAACTACTTATTGTTCTCCTACGTATTTCTTATCTGCTATTACTTTTGGTAATGCTGGCTTTTATAGTGTTGTTTTAATTTTTTTGTCATTTTTTTTAATACATACGCAAAATCATGCTTTTTCTGCCTTTAATTCTGCTTTTTCTGCCCTTTACAGCTTCTGTCTAGTGAAAACATTTTGCACTGTTCAAACTTTAAATGTATCTCAAGATTTTTTAGCTTTCTTCTGCAAATTTTATACTATGCAACCACCGGCAATGGCTACTGCAATTGCAATGATTCTAGTTATTTTCTGCTTTTTCCACTGATTTTCAGTGCGTTTAAACTCCTCAGCTGTTTAACCTATTTTTGCTGTTTGGTTGTTTTGTTTTTGCCTTTAATTAATAGTTTTTATAATATTTACATTTTTATGCAAATTTTGGACCATTCATTTCCTATGGGATTTTGGCCAAATCCTGCTTCTTTTGCCCTTTACAGCTTCTGCCTAGTTTAACCTTTTGAACCATTCAAACTTTAAACAAATAGTTGTTTTGGTTTTAATACGAAGAAAAAATTTTTCGTAACTTTTACAGTTTTTTTCCTTACGGTCACAGTGTAAAAACGTGTTACTTTTTGAGCGTCGCCAGAGTGCAGCCCACTCTAGCTTTTGCCTTCTTCTTTATTCTGCCTTTCTAAACCCATTTAAGACCTTTTCAGTCCCACTAATTTCACTTATGTACACAAAAATCAAAGCTGTATCTGTATCCAGTTTTATCCTCTATTGACTCCCATGTCTAAACTAAGACGTCTAAACTGTTCTGCTCAAACACATAATTATTACATGTTTTCGTATCATCTGCTGACACTCAGTTTTGATCAAAACTACATAAACCTTATATCCATGCGTTCAGCAGAGTCTCGCCATGTCAACAGTTTTTCTCTACTGTTTATACCTGTGAGCAGGTGTGTGTCATTAGTACTCAGCCTGATGACGTCATCCTTTGAAGTGTGGCCTCAATGTTTATAAAAATGTTCAGTGTGGAGCTCCATTAATAGAGTTAGTCCCATTGTCAGAAGGCTGTGTTCCAATCCCTCTCTTTACATTTTGGTTTCACTTCAGCTAAGACCCAGGACAAGACCAGAACATTATGAAGTGTTTTGAGAGAGTGGTGTTGGCCCATATTCAGAGCAGCATGCCAGACACTACTGACCACTTGCAGTATGCCTACCGGCCCAGCAGGTCCACCTCAGATGCCATCACTGCTGCCGTTCATTATTCCCTCTCTCACCTGGAAAATAAAGACTCATACCTCAGGATACTCTTCATCGACTACAGCTCTACCTTCAACACGATCATCCCCCACAAATTCACCCACAAACCTTCACTTGGTTTGATCCACACCCTCTGTGACTGACTCCTAGAGTTCCTGACTGACAGGCCTCAGTCTGTCAGGATTGGTAATAGAACTTCAGCCAGTATCATCACAAATCAGAATCAGAATCAGAATCAGAATTGCTTTTATTCATCTCCAAGGAGAAATTATTTTTGTTACAGACATGCAACCGACCAGTGCAAGAAAATAGAAGTTTCTTTTTAAAGTAGATATAACTTAACAATTAACTATAAACGACAATATCCCTAACAATCTATTTACATATTCACATGATACATATACACATATTAAATAGTCACATGACGTACAGTTTACAAGTGGACTTAATATTGTACAGCAGGCAGAACATTGCACAGTGACTCTACAGAGGATTTACAGAGTTCAGAAGTTTGAGATGGCGACTGGCAGGAATGATTTCCTGTGTCTCTCGGTGGAGCAGCGTGGCAGTAACAGTCTATTGCTAAACGAGCTCTTGCAGCTGACCAGTACTTTGTGGAGCGGTTGTGAGGGAAAGTCCAGAATAGTTCTGATTTTGGACAACATCCTCCTCTCCGACACAACAGTCAGAGTCCAGCTCCTCCCCTACAACATGTCCGGCCTTCTTGATGATCTTATTGAGTCTATTAGTGTCCTTCATGCGCAGACTGCTGCCCCAGCAGACCTCAGCGTACATGATGGCTCTGGCCACCATAGACTCGTAGAACCTCCTGAGCATAGTCCTGCAGATGTCAAAGGACCTCAGCCGCCTCAGAAAGTAGAGTCGGCTCTGGCCCTTCTTGTAGACAGTGTGCACGTTCTTGCTCCAGTCCAGTTTATTGTCCAAATACACACCCAAGTATTTGTACTCCTCCACCACGTCCACACTGACCCCCTGGATAGAGACGGGGGTCACAGCAGCTTTAGTCCTCCTCAGGTCCACCACCAGTTCCTTAGTCTTTATCACTTTGAGCTGGAGGTGGTTCTTCTCGCTCCAGGTGACAAAGTTATCCACAACAGTCCTGTACTCCTCGTCACCATCGCTGATGCATCCAACCACTGCAGAGTTGTCAGAGAACTTCTGAAGGTGGCAGGACTCTGTGCAGTAGTTGAAGTCTGTAGTGTAGAGGGTGAAGAGGAAAGGAGAGAGGACTGTCCCCTGCGGCACCCCGGTGTTGCTGATGACAGTGTCAGACACACAGCTCTGCAGCCGCGCATACTGTGGTCTGCCAGTGAGGTAATCCACAATCCAGGACACCAGAGGGGCATCTACCTGCATGGGGGCGGCAGTAGCTCAGTGGGTAGAGCGGTCGTCTTTCAACCGGAAGGTAGCCGGTTCGATTCCCACTCTCCCCACAGTTCATACTGTCGTTGTGTCCTTGGGCAAGACACTTAACCCACCTTGCCTCCAGTGAGTAATGTAAGTCGCTTTGGATAAAAGCGTCTGCTAAATGAATAAATGTAAATGTAAATGTAAATCACTGCCAGCTCCTCCGCCAGCGGCCCCGGCCTGATAGTGTCGAACGCACTGGAGAAGTCAAAGAACATGATTCTTACAGTGGTGGCTGGTTTGTCCAGGTTGGATTAGACTCTGTGGAGCAGGTAGATGATGGCGTCGTCCACACCGAGGTGGTGCTGATAGGTGAACTGTAATGGGTCCTGTAGATGCTGCAGCATGGGTCGCAGCTGCTCCAGGACGAGTCGCTCTAGAGTCTTCATGGCGTGGGAGGTCAGTGCCACGGGCCTGTAGTCCCTGGGGTCGCTGGGATGCCGCGACTTCTGGACAGGACAGAGGCATGACATCTTCCACACCAGGGGACTCTCTGGAGACTCAGGCTCAGGTTGAAGATCTGATGCAGAACTCTGCTGAGCTGGATGGCACAAGCTCTCAGGACTCTGGGGCTCACGCCATCAGGGCCTGCAGCTGTTCCTGCTCTAAGTCTCTGCAGTGGTTTCCTCACCTGTTCAGCAGTGAAAGTCAGTGTGGAGGTGTCAGGAGGATTTGGGGACAAGGTGTGAGCGTGGCCATCTTGCAGATGAGTGGGGGGAGGAGGGGGAGGGAGGGAGATAGGAGTGGTGGCTGGCTGCCGCTCTGTTGTGGAGACAGGAGTGGGATCAGAGACCGCAGTGTCATAAGGGTTGAAGAACCTGTTAAACACATTGGCCTTGTCCGCGCTACCCTCAATGCCTCCACCACTGGTTGGCTTGTATCCAGTGATGGACTTCATGCCACTCCAGACTTCCCTCATGTTATTCTGCTGGAGCTTCCACTTCAGCTTCCTCCCATGCTTCTTCCTGGCCAGCTTCATCTGCACTCTCCGGTCCCTCTGCGTAGCTCGCACCTCATCCCTGTTGCCCGCACTGAACAAATTCTTCTTTTTGTTGAGTGTGATTTTAATGTCCTTTGTAATCCATGGCTTGTTGTTTGGGTAACAGCTCACGGTCCTGGCTGGGATAATGTTGTCCTCACAGACGTTGATGAGGCACTCAGTAAGCCCATCTATGTCCTCTCCGTGGGGCTCAGTGAGTACCTGCCAGTCCGTCAACTCAAAACAGTTCTGTAGTGTCTCCAGCGTCTCATCAGTCCACCTTATTACTGTCCTTGTACTCGGGGGCTGATGTTTCACTAGAGGCACATAGGGGGAGGTGAGGTGCACCAGGTTGTGATCAGACCTGCCCAGCGGGGGAAGGGGGCAGCTGTGTATGCATCCTGAACATTTGCATAAAGCAGGTCTATTGTTCTTCCCTCTCTGGTGGGGCAAGCCACAAACTGTTTGAAAGTGGAGAGAGTCTTGTCCAAGCTCACGTGATTAAAATTTAGATGGCAATGAAAAAGTTGGGATGAGCGGTCTGAATCTGGGCTGTTGCAGAGTGAATAGTGCCACAGGCGCTGTGGGGGTTGGCAGATGGGGGCACAAAAACAGCGACGAAAATAACATGTGAAAACTCCCTGGGCAAATAATATGGACGTAATCCAACAGCACACAGTTCCACGTCCTGATTACAGATGAGCTCTTTAACCGTAATGTGAACAGGGTTACACCAGCGTTCATTCGCAAGCACGGCAAGTCCGCCCCCTTTGCACTTACCGCTGCTGGCGTAGTGCTGGTCGACTCTCACAGTGTGGAAGCCCGTGATGGAGATGTTGTCAGCAGTAATGTCCTGGTGCATCCATGTCTCTGTAAAGCACATTAAACTACACTCGCGGTATCCCTTCTGACTTTGGACAAGTGCCGTTAGTTCCTCCATTTTGTTGACAAGGGAGAGGCTTGTTAGAGTTGCCGTGGTCGCCTAAGCCACATCGGCCACTGTAAACAATGCGATCAGCTGGGGGTTCCATCGTAACTTAAGATTTCCGAGTGCAAGAAGCAGAAATTCAGAAAAAACTCCAAAAACTTCCTGTTCGTGTCCTCAATTGGTTTGCAATATGTAGTCCAAATTTGGTGACAAAATAAAACGCAATACTATATCAAAATAAAAAAAAGTGAGAAAGCTAGTCGGAGCATTTGTAACTCGCGGCACAAGGGTTAACGCATGCGCACAAATTGGCATTGGCACTCCACAGGGTTGTGTACTAGTGATGAGTCGTTCATGAACGATTCGTTCTTTTTGAACAAGTCTTTAATATGACTCGGGAACAACGAGTCATCTGAGAGATTCCGCCACATCTCATACAGGAAACAGAAAGGAGTCATTCATCTCCCGAGTCGTTCGTTCGTTCGTTCACCACCAAGTCCCAGCCCCATAGAGATAGTATGCAGTTACCGGAAACAGAAAGGAATTGTTCATCTCCCGAGTCTCTGAGTCGTTCATTCATGTTCCGTAGGCTGAACGCAGAAACAGAAGGACTCGTTCATTTCATGAGTCAGTCTTTGGGTCTGAGTTTCGATACATTTAGCAGACGCTTTTATCCAAAGTGAGGAAAACAATGGAAGCAATTTTAACAACACAAGGTAGAAAAAGCATAAGTGGACTAGAAACTAGTCAGTTAGAACTCAGCATAGTATACAAAGTTAGTTTTTTTATTTTTATCTTTTATTTTAATAGAGAAGGAATCGATAGAAAGGAAGTAGAATTCAGTGTTTGTCAGTCAGGGGTTGATGGAAGAGATGTGTCTTCAGCCATTTAAGCAATATTTCCAGGCCCTTTCTGCCTTTTTAGCCCCTTTCTGTCCTCTTTTTAGTCCTTTCTCCCCTCTTTCCAGCCTTTTCTGCCCTATTTCATCCCTTTAAGCCCTTTCTGCTCTTCTAGGCCTTTTCTGACCTCGGCAGCTCTTTCTGCCCTTTTTTCAGCCCTTTCTACACATTTTAGCTTTCTTCTGCAAAGTTTGCACCATGTAACCACCTGGCTTTGCAGAGACTAGTTATTATATTTCTTCTGCCAATTTTCGTTCGCTTTCAACTCCTCAGCCTTTTGACCAATTTCTGCTGTTCAAACTATTAAACGTATCTAAATTTTAGGACACGTGTGCTATTACTTTAGGTAATGCTGGGTAATGCTAATTTTTTTATATCATTGTGTTCAGGTCATAAATGGCCACAAACACTTCTTTGGGTCTGAGCAGATCTGACAACGTTTGAAAATGTTAAGGGAGATCTTATACACAGCAAAATGGCTGCCTCGTTACAGGCTCGTTACAGGCCAAACCCACTGTTTTATCAATTAGACACAACTACACAGGTAGGTAAACTAGACATGTGTCTAGTTTGTTTTGCCCAGGCTTGGTGTCTGTGGGACAAAGCAAATATTTTCTGCCGTATAATTTTATATTTGCCTTGACATGATATGTGTGTAACAAATTTAAATTTCCTATGATTAAAAAAATTACTTTTGCTTTTGCAAAACCTTTTGACTTTTTCACAGGGATGTTTATACCATCAGGGATGTTTATACTAAATTCCATGCCTCTTTGACAAACTAAATTTTTGAGTCCCATAAAGTTGTAGGTGGCGCTGGAGGGCCATTTATCAAGATATTCCTTTTCATTGCATATCATTGTGTTATAAATGGCCACAAACACTTCTGACAATGTTAGAAAGAGTTAGAGGAGATTTAATACTCCCCAAAATGTCCGCCTTGTTACAGGCTCATTACGACCAAACCCACAAATTGATAAACCTGATAAATTTTGTTGTGTCTAGTTCTTTTTGCCCTAGTTTGGTGTCTGTGTAACAAAGCAGATATTTTCTACAGTTTTTTTGGCAGGTTGTGTGTACCACTCAAAATGGTTGACTTCCTGTTTTGTTTAGGGTGGTGCTCTCATAGACTTTTATATTTGCCTTGTCATGAGTTATGTGTGCCAAGTTTCCTGTTTCTGTGATTTAAAAATTACTTAAAATTTCCATATGCCCCTTTTCCAGGGGTCGCCACTGAGTCATTTTTCAATATTTTTTTCTTGGGGACTTCAAATAAATCAAAATTTTAACCGGACTTAAAATTTAGGGTGAATAAAATGTACTTTTTTCACTGGAATAAATTTGCAATCAAAGAGCAAAATGAAAAACATTATTAGAGCAGGAATAAAGGCCCTCGCCTCCTCTTGCGACCATGGGGGGCACATGTACCCGGAAGGACAACATCTCATCTTCCAAAGCCCAAACTGCCAATTAGCTTGATAAAATAACTAACCATATTGCATACCTGCCAGGCTTGTCACAGGCACAAGCAAAAAGTCAAGGTGTTTCCAAATGACATTACAAATATTTACTTTTTTTATGTTATATTTAAAATGGCCACCTTCCTGGGTGTGATAGAGCTTCATTTCCATAAAGGTTTTCTGTTCAGATCTGTTGCATGACATGTGTTATAAATTTCACTTGGCTACAACTAATTTTTCCAACTCCCATTTACCTTTTTTACATAAATGGGGCATTATCATGGCAATACAATTATAGCTAGCGTGTGGTCTTAATTGTCTTTTAAGTCATCATCACATGTGTGTCAAATTAGTGCTCCCAGGTGCAGGCCAAAAAATGTTTTAAATATTCCTAACATATACGTAATAGAGCCCTCACCACTGGTTAGTGGCTTGAGCCTTATAACAAATAATACTAACGGATTCAATAGAGCCAACGCTTAGTGTCTTGGGCCCAATAATCACCCTTACTGTACAGTTACAACAGTTACGTAATAAGACATAAGACATACAACAGAAGTGCTTTTGCTGTGGTTCTGCAGTTTGTAAAAATGGAAGAAACAAGACAAGACATTTATTTTTGTAGAGCCCAATATCACAACAACAGTCGCCTCAAAGGGCTTAACAGACTGCACTAGACAACATCCCCTGTCCTTAGACCCTCCATCAGGGTCAGAGGAAAAACTCCAAAAAAACCCAGCCGGGAAAAAAGAGAAACCTCAGGGAGAACCACAGAAGGAGGGATCCACTCCCAGGACGGACAGGCCGTGCAGGAATGTGTCCAGGACAGTTTTTAAAGAGAGGAGAGTATTTAAATTAAATCTACATTGAGATTTTTTTGTTTGAAGGTTTTTGATGTTAATGACAGAAAATGCGGCCATCGGGTCAAAACAACCAGCACCTCCACATTGTTCTAGCAAAAAACATATGACAGGTATTCTGCTTTATAATGTTTGAAACAATAACACATTTTTAATTTGGAATGGGAAAATTTCTACATTTCTTTTTAGCTGTAATTATTTCATACACTCTCTTAAGCAAATACATCTAAAAAGATGTTGTACACATCACATGTTTGTAATAGTAATAGTTATAAAATAATGTGTAATCAAAGGGCTCGTATTGAGTTTGTGTGGTTTGACCGTCCTGTATGTGTGTGTGTGCTACAGTAACCTATGTGTGGGACAGTCTAAGATGGACAGCAGCAGGTGGGTGGCACTCCTTGATAGAGCAGGAATGAAGGCCTGATAGCTCTCCCTGCCTCTCCCATAGTGCGCCCCCCTTTGAACTTTGGCCTTACACAACAATTCAAATGCATCACTTCAAACCCCTTTTTCTCACCAGGGGTGACTGATTCCACCTTTTAAAATGTGGCATAAATAGGGAATAATATGTGTATTTGTCGGAATAGGTCATTCATGTCATTTGATGTCTTATTATTAAAAGAGTTTTCCTAGGTCCTACTTTTTTAAGTACTTACAGGCCCGTAGCTTTGCGACAAAACATGTCTAACTCAACTCTCCCACACTCTTGTCCCCTCGAGGACTGTTTGCATTGATTACCTTTTGTCATATGGGCAAATCTCATGCACATTTGATTTAATGCAGCAGATTAAACCTACATTCTTGGCCAAGCTTAAAGATGCGTGAAAACAAGATTTGAATATCCAATATAATCCAGTTAATGTTTGGGAAGTTAGTATTGGCTGCCTTTAAACCGCCAAATACAGTTTAAAGTCTTTGACTTAGTCAGACGTTATGATGTGTCTACAAATACAACCCTTAAAAAATAGTTTGCGGGGCTCACTAATATGATATATTGAATATATTGAGGAGTTACAATTCACAAGGGTGTGATCTTACATTTTATTTAAACTAATCATGTACAAAACAAAAGTGTATTCATACTACCCCATATTCTTTAGACTTTACTAACTCCTTAGCAGTCAGCAAAAACACTCCTAGTAGGCTTCATTTTCCTCCTGGTTACCCACTTGGCCCATGTTAGGTAAGACATGCTACTCTCTATGGTTCAAATCATCAACAATTATCAAGATCAGCAAAAAGCAACCTCTCCAAGTTTCTTGGACTTTAGTCTTATCAAATGGACAGGACAAGACTGCAAACAGGAAATGGCCGCATATAAACAGGAAACTAATGGTTTATGAGTACACTCGGCTCTGGTCTGACAGGGCCACAGACAAGACAACTACAGGAATTTGCGTCATGTTCTGTTGGAATGGGCCGATCTGCTCTGTAACTCTGACATTTGTTTACAGCAGTCTTCCTTCCTAAAATTTTGGCTCCGCTCTGTGTACACCAGATTCATACGTTAAGCCGTGTTCTCTCCTCAAAGCTGCCCAACCAACTCTTCACCCTTCTTCCTGGTGTAAATTTAACCCCACCCACCTCTCCAAACACCACCACCCAAAGTCTGTCGCCAGGAAACTGCCATCGCCATCCATCACAGCATTTACTCGCAAACACAAACATGCACCACAGCCTCAAAGAAGCATCAGTGGTCTGCATATGCACTTCTACACTTACCAACATTACAGTGGCTCTCTGACTGGTTACTGACCAATCACATCAAGACCTTATGGTTTACATTTTTCTGAGCTTCATTGCATAGAGCTGCAAATGTCAATTTAAAATGACAACTGCACTGGCCATTTAACTGTCCATATGTTGCTACTTTGGGGAAAGTGTTTATAGAGGGTTTGAAGAGTTTTGAAGCTTATTCTAACACCGTGGTCTGCTCTGCATTGGACCAGTGTGCACCAGGTGTTACGTAACTCAGCGTTGTTGTCCTTCAACAAGACTGGCTTTTGGCTTGATCCCACCATGCTCTCACTTTGGGCCAACATTAACAGATCAGTGTCAGAGCTGGAATGGAGGGCAGCAGATCCTGTGACCATCATACTGCAGCTGTTCCAATGTGTAACAGGATGACCTCCACCCACAGCTCTGAAGCCATACCCTGACTGGCTCATTGCTGCTTCTGGTAAATCATGTTTTGTAGTGAGGTGAATACCTTAAGTGCACATTAAACTCTAAGCGGGGACTTTGTGTCCCTTTGGAGGAGTGCAAAAAATTGAAGAACTGTAAGAATTGTTTTAACAATGACTTATCACTCAACAAGTGATAATCACAAAGTGAGGAAACTATGTCTTTTCCACAGATATGTGCCTGCTCATCTCAGGAAAAACAATTAGCCACATTTAGCATGTCACAAAAGGACTGCAACATTTTTGGCTCGTACAAAAATGCAATACTTGAAAACATTACTTTAAATAATAACTCTTCCAACCATTGGACATGCTGCAAATAGTTCTCATAAGTAAGTAAGAATTTCATTGTACAGGGAAACATGCTTTCTGTCTGTACACATGACAATAAACACTTTGAATCTTGAATCTTGAATCATAAAGCTCTGTCAATACATCTGTGTTTAACCAGCAACTGGCATGTCCAAATAAACACAAGAGGCAGCTGTCTACTAAAAGTGCGGTCTACAACAACGTGCTATTGTTATTCTCTCCAAAGTCAGCAGGCACTACATTCATTGTTTTTGACCACTGCTGAGCTGTTTATGCACTGATAAATACATTTCAGTCTGGTTTAAGGAAATGTAAAAGGCAGAAATGGCCATTCTGTCGTTAGGTTGTTTGGGGAATGTTCTGGTCTATGCCTACCTTGATAAATTTTTGTCAGCAGGTCAAAGTTTTAGTCTTTGCGTCTCCTCTCGTCCCTGGTTGTCCTCACATGCTTTTCTGCTGTCTTCTAATTGTGCAGTTCTGCAGTTTTCCTCCTCTCTGAGTCTTAGCCTTCGTCCCCAGCCTGTTGCACCCCTTACTGAAACCCCAGGCCCAAACTGTGCTAGGACATCTCTGGGAGGGACACATCCTGGCTTCTAATTGGACAGAGGGCAGAGCTATGTCCCCATATTAGGGCAGTAATGGGCGGGCTGCAAAATGAGGAAAACTGAGCGAGGGGCAAATAGCAATCTTTGTGACACACACTAACCCTATCCCACCCAGATGACAAGGTGTGGTTTGTATAGTCTTTTATAAACTGTTAAGAAAATGGAAAACCTGAGAATTATCATTTAGTTTTCTATATGTTTCCTTTTAACGAATGTAAAGTGGGATGTAAACACTGTTCTAAATAGACTTTACTGTAGCAAATGTCCATAGCTGTGTTTCTATCTAACAACCTTGAATCTTCAGCTGAACTCAGGAGATATCTGTCAGCATGTCAGCTTTCCAAGGTACTCCAAGGTTTTAATTTTGGGCTGAATAAATCTCTGGCTGAATAAGCTTCCCATTTGCCTCAGGTCATTGTCCAGTGGGAGGATGGATTGTGGAGGATGGCACTGACTTTGTCCACCATCCTCTTTTCTTCCACAGCCTCTTGACTGTACAGTTCCAGTCCATCTACAAAATTTGCCTTTTTGATCCTCCACAGACTGAACACAGTCACCTCCACACCTCCTTGTGCTCTGGGTCGCTCGCAGTTGTCCCCTGAAGGTCTGTCCCCTTTCAGCAACAGACTGAGACCCTCAGAGCAGGAAGGAGCGCTACCGCAGGTCCTTCCTACCTACTGCAGTGAGACTTTATAATTCACATGCGTAACAATGACCCAGAATACTGTTCATTTTTACTTTGTAAATATGTATATAGATAGCTTTTGTTTTTGTTTGATTTAACCTTCATATTTTATTTTATTTAATTTGAGGTTGCACGCCCACCTTTCTTTTACTTTTTGCAGCACTTTACCTGTTCCTAAGCACTGTACATGAGAATTTTCCCTCTGTGGGATCAATAAAGTCCTGTTTTTCCTGACGTAGTATAAGACATCCCTCAGACACAACTATTCTCATCTGTCAGTGTGAATTAGCAAAAAACAATGCCTCTATGCCAACAGAATCACAGTCAAATCAGAAGTTCTTCGTAGGTAGTGTGAGAAAAACAAAAACTCTATAAACACATCTCTTGTTACTTAAGTACACAAAAGAAAAATACTCATTACTAATGAAATAACAAATTAACTAAGACAAAGAGACGATGAAGACCAGACAAGATACAAATGCATGATAAAGTTGTATTAAAATAAGAGACCCAATTTATTTATTTCTTTACAGCAAAAATCATAACATCATAACATTCCACTCTCCCCACAGTTCATACTGTTGTTGTGTCCTTGGGCAAGACACTTAACCCACCTTGTCTGCAGTGGTGTCAGCTGTAACACTGGTAAAGCTCTTTGAGTGCCTACTAGGTGGAAAAGCACTATATAAATACAAAAAAAAATGGTATTTTTTATTATTCATTTTGACTGAAATAAAATAAAAATAAAAATAAAAATGAAAACTACAATGTAGTAAATAAAAAAATTATAATATCCTTAGAGCACAAGAGTGCAGTATACTTGAGTTTGAGCTCAGTAGACAACATTTAGAGGAGTAAGGATCTCGCTGAGTAACTGTTGTTTTCTTTATCTTCAGCAGAGATGATTGCAATTACACATTAAACAGCAAATTCTCAAACACCTACTGTCTCTCAAACTATATTTGCTTCAGTTTCTGATGACAATGTGCTTAAAAGTATGAGTAAACATAGATTTTGTGTAGAGAAGATATTGCTAACCTGCATCAGAGGAAAGTGTCCAGGAGACTCTGAATATTCCCCGCAGACACTCGCACATGGTGGGCATCAGTAGGCCAGTAAGGATACGCAGAGCTCAGCCCTCACTCAAGCAGAGGTGTGTGGGGTCAGGGCGACTGGATGGACCCAGCAGAGAGCAAACCCAGAGATGGATGGGGAGAGCAGAGCTGTCTCATCAGAGTGCTGCATATGAACTCAGGGCCATTTCTTCCACAAACCCACTGATGGTGTAAGTGAGACAGGGCAACAGCGAGGGACAGTATAGGGGTGTATTACCACGAGTGGACAGTCAGCAGTTTACTGTGGCCCTCACTAAAGCCGGCTCTATTGTTGTGCTGCTATGGCTTTAGCTGTGTACCATCAGGGCCTTGTTAGTGGGCTTAGAGAGACCAAACCCTGGATTTACCCAGACCCAACCAAAGCCAGCAGAAAATGGAGCTTTCACTGAGCAGAAGATACGATTTAGTAAAAAATAAGTATGTACTACTTCTTCTGGTAAACTGTACTTTGGTAAATTTACTTGCATTCCCCATGCTGCAACTAATGTTCTCTACCCAGCACACACATGAAATCAGTCAGGAATTTGCCCAAATTTGCCTCGTCTTCTTTATGCAAAAGCTGCAATTTTTGGTTTTGAAATTTCATTGTAATCTACTTGATCCTTTTTGCACATGCAGAACAAGCTTTATACACAGAAAAATCAATAGACCATTGAAAGGTACTGTCACGTACATAATGCAGTACACATGTTCATTCAGAAGAAGACAGTGGGCAACAGCTTAAATGTCTAAATATGATCACTAAGACAGTTTGTAACAGTTGGAGTTCTTATCCTTAGAGTTGAAGAAAAAGTTAAAGACCGGCTTGATCCTTGCCACATGGAAGGTTGGGTGTATCCGCATAGGCCGTGTGAGCTTCAGTCTGACCGCCACCGAATTGATGACCTTCTCCACCAAGAATGGACCAACAAACTGAGGGGCCAGCTTCTGAGACTCAACCTGGAGGGGAAGGTCATAAAAGGACAACCAAACCTTGTCACCGGCCTTGTAAGGTGGAGACCGAGACCGGCGACAATTAGCAGAGGTAGAGTATCTGGCAGTAGCACGCAGAAGAGCAGTGCAGGCCCTCATCCAGGTTTGTTTACAGCGACGGATGAAGTATGGTGAGTAAGGAGAACTCAGATGTGGACTGTGGGCCCCTGTCAGACTCAATGTCCACCGGAAGGCCATGCAGCCTGAATATATGCTGAAGCAAGAGCTCAGCTTTCTCCTTGGCAGAAGGTAATTTGGGCAAAGCGAGGAGATATTAGAAAATCGATCAATAATAGAAAGGATGACCGTGCTGCCTTCTGACATAGACAGTCCTGTGACGAAGTCCAGGAAAATATGGGACCATGGTCATCGAGGGGTTAGCAGTAGGCGCAGCAGTCCAGCCGGTGGCTGGTTGTGGTTGGCCAGGCAGATCCTGTCGAGATGGACCTCTGAGTAACCTTTCCCGGGCGGGCATGGATTTATCTTGAGGAGCTCCTGAGGAGGGTCACGGGAGTGAGTTCATCCTTAATATAGTCCGCCAGACCCAAGTTGAAGGCTTGGAGCAGTGCTGGGGTATTAAATCCACTCGTTCTGGCAAGAGTGCGGAAGTCAATGGAATAGTCGGCAACGGAGCGAGATCCCTGTTTTAACTGGAGGAGACTGCGGGCGGTCTAGGAGTCTCCAGTCGCCGAACATTTTACCTAATTCCGACGAGAAAAACTGAAAGTTGGAACACGCTGCCATCTGCCTCTCCCACTGCGCTGTTCCCCATAGACGTGACCAGTCAGGTAGTTTACCATGAAGGCAACCTTGGCAGCCTGCGAAAGGTGTGGAAATTGCAGGTCTGGAAATGCTGGACGTTCTCTCAATCAGTCAGTTGAACAATCTGTCAGAGAACAGTTGTGTTATGGCTGCTTAAATACTAGTCTGACTATGATGGGCTGCAGGTGTGGAGACATGAGGTGGCAGAGGAAGCAAAAGACTAGAGTCTGGAGTGGACTACGTGGATTGTGACACACTGTAGCATTTGGCTGGGTGGGTGCTGCATATTTTTGGATGCTAACTTACAGATAGAAATAACCTGTGGGTGGAGTTCTACTGCATACCATGTCCCCACTGAGAGTGCTCATTCAAATACCTGATACACATGTGTTTTTGTGTCTTCAGTGCTGAGTTATAAACACTGTTTTGGTTTGGTTATCAGTGTATTCTGAACGGAAGCAATGTAGGTGGAGCATTTCTATGACACAATGAAATACAGAGGTGGGTTGATGAGAGTTGTATATTACATCCCCAAACGGTTTATTGGATTTTATTGGAAACTCTGTTATGGTGCCCTTACAAAGTGCTGAACAGGGTCGAAATGGGAGTTATTTTTAGCAAGGAAACCTTCTGTCTTAGACCAGCCCTTATTGAATCTTTCACTGAAGATATTTATTTTGATCAATTTTCAATCATGCATAAAATAACAAAAGGTAAGATAAAGAAACCAGTAAAAACATGTTTTTATAGATATTGTAGCTATAGATACGTCTGTGACATCATTTACAACTGTCCTCATTCTTTCTGGTCAACTTACATCTTCATAATGTTCTCGTCAACTAAAAATCCATTATAATAAATGCTGCATGACAGAGCAGAGAGGGTGCAGTAAATATGGGCAGCTTCGAAATGATTGGCTGAGATGATTATGTGAGGGGCAGCAGAAGGAACGAGGGGAGGAGTCTCCCTTCCTCAATTTCTGCCAATTAAACCCTTATAAGAATGCCCATTTTTAACAAAATATTTAAACATAATGAATGTTTTCTCATTTTTACTTCATTGTCTGTCTCTTACCATATTAATGAAATTGAAATGAAATTTTAAGCATATTTATCTGATAACATAAAATCTGTATTAAAAAAACAACACAATATAAATAAACTCAACAATGTCAAAAAGATGACTCTAACATGGCAATAGATAAAGACATGATAATTTATAATTGGCATCTGTTTTCGATTATTTAAATTTGATCTGTGTCACTTAGATGATTCCACTTTGTGAGTCCTAACTAATTTTTGCTCACACAAACAGTTTGGCAACCTCAACTCAAAACTAATAAACATTGTTAACTAAGAACACTCAACTAATGACACCCCTAAAGACAGAGGAGGGGCCGTGACAGTGGGGGTGTGCAGTGGGTCTGAGCTGAATCACTGTGACAGTAGGGAGTCATCTGAGCGAATGCCTACAAACTGCAAACCCAGCAGTTTGAGGGATGACTAACAAAAGCCTACAGACTTTGGCCTGCTATTCTCCATATTAAAGCACCATAACCAGTGTACAGTATTGACTATACCCCACCACCACCCTGTACTACTACGTATTTTCTGTACAATCACAGTAAATTGTTGGCTACTAGTTACTGTAATATACAGTAACTATTTCTCTGAAAATTCCTGTGTATATTTCACTGTAGGTTGCAGTAGAACTACAGCTGTATACTGTAATTTCACAGCTGCACTGAACACAGAATTGTAAGATGTTGTGAAATTACATTACCTAATTGTACACCAATTACAGTAATTCCTTGTGTTTTGTTACAGTTTCACTGTGAAAGTAATGCAATTCAGTAGCCAACGATTTACTGTACAATTTAAAAAACATTGCAATTTTACCAAACCTATAGAAACAAAATGGATCTGCTCAGTATAAAAGTAAACAATTAAGACAACAAATACCGCCATTTAACATTTAAAAGGTGCATTACAGGGGTTTTATTGGTTCAAATAAGAATTTTTGTAACCATTACATGGTTACATCAGCAAAAGCCTGATGTGCAGAATGAGCCTCCGAATCAGAATTCTATGTGGTTGCCTCTGTAGGCATGTACAGTGAATTAAATGAGAAGGGTTCAAAAACGAAACTCCTGCGCTGTTTCAGCGGAAGTGACGTAATGCGTGTGCATGTTAACATGGTTCTGACTTTCTGATTAGTTGAAAATGAATCCTGTGAACATAAGTAGGAAACATGTCTCCAGCGCACTCAAAACACTGACACAGTAGTAAGTGCAACCAGAAAAGCAAAATTGGAGTCCGACCAGCGTCGGAATAAGACGAGAGTCAAATCGGAGCTGAGATCTGCTTTGGGCATAAAAACAGACTCTGAGCTGGCTTTCCTTTCATTGAAAAGGTAAGGCATCATTACTGACCATGTATAATATATTGTGGTGTTTTGTTTTCAGTTTTCTAAAGCTAAATAACTTAGCATGCTTGTAACACGGGGAAGCTAACAAAAACATTACTTTCTGTTATAATAATTTTTATTATTATTATGTTTATATTGTTTATAGTTCCTGGATGCTCATAGTTCTCTTCAGGTCATGTCAAAGATGTTTATGTCATGTCCTTCATGCTACTCCAAGCAGGAACTCGACATGACTAGCTGTAGTTATAACTTGCCAACGGGAGGATTTCTGGACCTGGAGCTTGTGCCTTGGGGAGGGTGTATGGAAGATACACCTCCTACAGCTTTCAATGCACTGCAATATAATCTCATGTTTTGTTTACTTCCCTAAGCAAAACTCACTCTGTAGCCTTGATACATGTTCATGTGCTTTTGCTTCATTCTTGCAAGAATTAAACCTGGCCATTTGATTTTTAAATATACTCTGTCTATGTGTCTCTCTGGATAACATTAGGATATAGAATTCTTATAACACTGTCTTGAATCGATTAAATATCTTCAGACCACAAGTGTTTTATGAACCTGACTTCCAAGAATGATGAGTCTGAAACATTTGCTGTCTTGGCCTTTTTAAATTACTTTTTCAAATGTTATTACAAATTGGGATTTTGGAGTTAGACTTCATCAGGGCCTCTTTTCTTCCAGACTTACGTTGGCTTGTTTGCTAAATAACCACCAGAGATAACACGGGCCATGACAACTTTAGAAATGTATCCATGATGTAATATAGGCTGTAATTGTTATCATTGTTTGCCTTGTTATATTCATGTCATGTTAGATTACTGTAGTCTGTTTATTGTAATAAAAAAAATCCCATGTCAAATGTACTGGTCTCTCAGTTGTGAATAAAGTTAACATTTGTCACAATGTCACTAAGTTCAATTTATTTTAGGATCTATGGCAAGGTGTATTGTTGGTTCAGCAGCACAGGAGACCATGTCAAAGATTGTACTCAACAGTTGGTGGTTAAAGGATCTGGAGATATTTCTTACCTTTCAGTAAGAGTCAACATCTTCTAACCAACAACAGTTGTTTAGATGACATCCAATTGTGGCTCTCAGAATTTCCTTTGTTTGAATGAGGTTAAAACTGAATGAATTGTGTTCAGCACGTGCGACCTGTCCAATGTTTTAGCTCCTAGTCCTGTTGCTCTGGCCCCCATGTGGTCAAAAACTTTGGGGGTGAAGCAGTCTAAAATTTGACAGGCAAATAGATTCTGTGGTCTGGGCAAGCTTTTTTCAGCTTTGCCTCCTTTCAAAGGTTAAACCCTTCTTGAGTTGTGCTGAACTCAAGAAAGCTTTTCATGCTTGTGTTAGCTCCCGCATAGATTACTGCAAGTTCACCAAACTGGTCTTCACTGTTTGCACCGTTTGCAGTGTGTGAGTAAGGCATTTTTGTTTATTTTATCAACCCAATGAAACAAGAACATAGTAATACTAATGTTTTGTTATTTTGTTATTTGTGCGGTCATCAATCAGTCAATCAATGATCAATTTATTTGCACGTTACAACAACCACAAATTGACCAAGGTGCTGTACAGCATTAACAATAGATAAAAATATTTACAAATAGGTTTAAAAACACAATAAAAAAAGAGCAGTGTCACATAGCCACTAAGTTCCAAAAGCCATTCTGAATAAGTGGGTCTTAAGTTCTTAAAAAGAGGCAGATCAGTATGATGGATTGTAACTCAATGGGCAAAGAGTTCCAGAGTTTAGAACCGACCACTGCAAAAGAATAGAGGACCTTCAGGAGATGTTGCCCAGCAGAACATAGAGCTCTGCTGGGATGGTGAGGGGTCAAAATCTCACACAAATAGGAAAGTGCAAGGCCACTGTTTACAATAAAAACAATTTTTTTCATAAATTCTGAACTGTGTAGTGCAGTGCAGCGAGTAAAGGACAGGTGTGATTTGCTAGTGTTTACGGCTGTTATTAGCAGCTACAGTCGTAAACAACCTGCAAACAGTGAAGACCAGTTTGGTTAACTCTCTCAAGAAGCGCATTTCAGTAATCTATACAGAAGCAAACAAAGCATGGATAGCTTTCTCCAGGTCAGTGTGACTCAAAAAGGGTTTAGCCTTTAATAGGAGGCAAAGCTGAAAAAAGCTTGCCCTAACTACAGAATCTGGTCAGAATTTTTGACTCTAACACTGTTTAATAATGTGATATAATGTGTTTGGAAAGACTTAGTTAGGTACATCAAAACCTCTGTATAACAGCATTAATACATTACTAGCAGCTGTCATTAGCTCATTGGATCATGTCCGTCCGGCTATCGTTTCACATTAAACCGTCCTCACACAAATTTCACAAATTCACCTTTACAACCTAATTGTGAATTAATTTGAGGACTAATAACACCACCCAACTCACCTTAGCCTAAGCAGCAGGAGCAGCAGTGGCACTACTTTGAGCTCCTCCCGAGTGACCAAGCTCCTCACCCTATCTCTAAGGGAGCGCCCCGCCACCCTGCGTAGAAAGCTCATTTCGGCCGCCTTCTTTATCACAACAGACTGGTACATCGACCCCCAGAAGCTGCACCGATTCATCTGTCAATCTCACGCTCCTTCCATCCCTCACCGTGAACAAGACCCCAAGATAATTAAACTCCGCCACTTGAGGCGGGAGCTCTCCACCAACCTGAAGGGGACAAGCCACCCTTTTCCGACTGAGATCCATGGTCTCAGATTTGGAGGTGCTGATCCTCATCCCAGCCGCTTCACACTCGGCTGCAAAGTGAACCAGTGCACACTGAAGGCTTGGAGCCAACAGGACATCATCATCTGCAAAAAGCAGAGACGAAATCCTGTGGTCCCCAAACCAGACTCCCTCCGGCCCCTGGCTGCGCCTAGAAATCCTGTCCATAAAGATAATGAACAGGACCGGTGACCAAAGGGCAGCCCTGCCGAAGTCCAACATGCACTGGGAACAGGTCTGCCTACAGGACACCACGAGGAACACAGTTGAATGCCTTCTCCAGATCCACAAAGCACATGTGGACTGGTTGGGCAAACTCCCATAAACCCTCCAGCACCCTGGAGAGGGTATAGAGCTTCCACGACCGGGACGAAAACCGCATTGTTTCTCCTGAATCTGAGGTTCGACTATCTGCCACATTCTCCTCTCCAGTACCCTTGCATAGACTTTCCCGGGGAGGCTAAGGAGTGTGTTCCCTTTGTCGTTGGAACACACCCTCCGGTCCCCCTTCTTGAAAAGAGGGACCACCACCCCAGTCTACCAGTCTAGAGGTGCTGTCCCCAAACGCCACGCAATGTTGCAGAGGCATGTCAACCAAGACAGCCCCTCAACATCCAGAGACTTGAGGTACTCAGGGCGTTTATCATCCATACCTGATGCCTTGCCACCGAGGAGCTTCCCAACTACCTCAGTGACTTCAGCTTGGGTGATGGACGAGTCCACCTCTGAGCCTTCGGCCTCTGCCTCCTCAGTAGAAGACATGTTGGTGGGGTTGAGGAGTTACTCGAAGTATTCCTTCCATCGTCCAACAATATCCCCAGTTGAAGTCAGCAGATTCCCACCTCCACTGTAAACAGAGTTGGCAGGGCACTGCTTCCCCCTACTGAGGCACCGGACATTTGCCAGAATTTCTTTGAGGCCAACTAATAGTCCTTCTCTATGGCCTCACCAATCTCCTCCCAGACTCGAGTATCTGCCTCCACAACCACCCGGCTGCAGCCCGCTTGGCCTTCCCGGTACCTATCAGCTGCCTCAGGAGTCTCACAAGCCAACCAGGCTTGATAGTTCTCCTTCTTTAGCTTGACGGCATCCCTTACTTCCGGTGTCCACCACCGGGTTCGGGGATTTCCACCACAACAGGCACTGGAGACTTTGCGGCCACAGCTCCGAGTGGCCGTGTCGACATTGGAGGTGGAGAACATGGTCCACTCGGACTCAATGTCTCCAGTCTCCCTCGGAATCTGGTCGAAGTTCTGCCGGAGGTGGGAGTTAAAGATCTTTCTGACGGGGGCTCGGCCAAAAGTTCCCAACAGACCCTCACAGTATGTTTGGGCCTGCCAAGTCTGTCCAGCTTTCTCCCCCGCCATCGGATCCAACTCACCTCCAAGTGGTGATCAGTTGACTGCTCCGCCCCTCTCTTCACCCGAGTGTC
The DNA here is from genome assembly GCA_024416835.2 of Perccottus glenii. Lineage (NCBI taxonomy): Eukaryota > Metazoa > Chordata > Actinopteri > Gobiiformes > Odontobutidae > Perccottus > Perccottus glenii. The sequence goes on along the minus strand of CM044550.2, from coordinate 33,718,782 downwards.
CAAGATATACGGCCGGAGGTCAGATGAAACAACTACATCTGTCCCTAGCACCAGATTCTGTGGCTGGGGATTGGGTCGCCGAGGCCCCCGCCTTCGACTGCCACCCAGTCCACATTGCACCGGCCCCTTACGGTTCCTCCTGCAGGTGGTGCGCCCACAGGAGGTCGGCCCCACGTCGCTCTTTCGGACTGAGTCCGGCCGGCGCCACCAGGCTCTCGCATACAAGCCCCAACCCCGGGCCTAGCCCCAGGGTGGGGCCCCAGTTGCGCCATAACGGGCGACGTGACAGTCATTGATTTTTTTTAATATCCATAAAGGGTTCTTACATTACATTTGTATGATTTGAAAAAAGGATATATGTTTAGAGCTAATTTTACCCATGATTTTTAAAAGGTGACTGTGTAACGGCTGCAAACTCTTTGTCAAGCCGTATACAAAAGAGAGGACACAGTGTGGAGTTGATTAACTTTACTCCTGTGACATAAAAATACTTAGTATGTCTCCACGTATAGCAGGCACACTAGCTCCCCTCTGCAGCTTACAACGCGCCATTCAGGGGAGGAGCTAACAATTATGTATGAACAATAAAAGTATTTTAAATTCACATTAATGGCAGTAGAGTAACCAATTGTAGTTATAATGCACAAATAAAACCGTTTTACAGAGTAAAAATAAAAATCAAACATACTTGTGACAGACATAAATATACTTAGTATGTCTCCACATACAGCAGGCACCTGTAGCTCCCTATGAAATGAGAACAGCACATGAGACAGCTGCACACCATGCCGCACACATTTTAAGCTAACATTTTTAGCTGTCCAAATAAAATGTACAAAACCTTAAATTAACACATGAACTCTCACCAAAATACATTCGTTACATATAAAAACATGGTCTTATTAACGTGTTTATGTTTTGGTGAATACAGCAAGTTAATTTAGTAAAATATATTATTTTCCACTGCGCTAAAACTTACCCTCTGCAGCTTACAACGCGCCACTGAGAGGGGAAGTCACGCTACCAAAATAAAACACCCGGGAGCAGCGTGTACTTCCGGTCTTTCAAAATAAAACGCAAAAATAATCAAATTAACACATAAATATACTGAGAAGTAAAATACAACCCTGGAAATGAAACCAAATAATAATAAGTGCATTTTTAACTCTGTTACATCTGTCTAAGATGGATTGTAGCATGCAAAAAACACTAGTTTGGCACTTACTTTTAATTTTCCTGGAAAGCTCTCAATGAGTGTCGCCAGGCCGTTTTTCTGTTTTTTTGGAAGAGAAGATCCATCCTGTTCAGGAGCTCCCAAGTTGTCCTGGGACAGAGTTTGTGTAGCGGTGGAAACCACGGCTGTGCTGGCCAGAAGGGGGCCACTAAAAACACACTGTGACCTTCCTGCAGAATACTCTGAAGTTTTGCCATGATTAACGGCAGTGATGGAAAGGCATACAAAAGAGTCTGAGGCCAGGGGTGAGCCAGGGCATCCTGACCTAAAGAACTTGTTGTCTCCATCAGGAAAACTCTGTTGTCTCAAGAGTCGACAATAAGTCGACTCTAGAGAGGCAAAAAGATATACTTCGGCCTTGTTAAAGAGGCTCCAGATCAAATCCACCACTTTCGGGTGGAGGCGAAACTCTCACAACTGAGGTCCTTGACAAGAGCGAGAGAGTCTGCTACCTGATTCTTCTACCCTGGTAGATACATTGTCTGCAGACTGGACAGGCGAGAAGCAGCCCATGTCAGGAGGTCCTTGGAAGTCTTCAGAAGTCGATCAGATCTCGTGCCCCCTTGATGTTTTATACAGAATGCGATTGTGGTATTGTCTGACCATATGAGGATGTGCCTCCCCCTCAAATATGGCCGAAAAACTTGGGAGCCAGATGCACTGCCCGAAGCTCCAGCACATTGATGTGATTGATTGTGATTGAGCTTTTGAAGCCTGTGCTGCCTGGCATCCAAGTGGAAGTCATTCAGCCACCTCTGGAGGGGGCGCAATGACAGCAGACCAAGAGGGAACACACGAGATGGAAGTGAGCTTTCCTAGGAGTCGATGGAATATGATATAGTATAGCCGCATGCCCAGTTTTCATACCACTTTTGTTGTTCCGCCCTCGGAGGAGTATCTGAGGGAGTTCCATGCCTGTTGGAGAGATCCTGCAGCTCTCTCGCATCTCTCAGCTGATGAGAAAAAAAGGCCCTTTCCGGAACAGATGTTGGCTGCTATGGAACTTCCATACCTGGGCATTCCAGAGCCATGCGTAAGACAGATTGCACAGAAGCTGTGCACTCACTGATCTCCGAGCAGATGACAAAGAGTCCAGCCTCAGAAGTCCGGGAGGTCCCCTCATCAAGATCATTCAAAAAGTTTGAGGCAGAGGAACTAGGAATAGAGGAACTAGAGGAACAGGCATGGGCGGAGTGGACACTCCAATGCCGGGTGGGTTTGACTGGCGAATTTCAAAGAGACATCTAATCTCTGACATTTCTGCAGACAGACGATCGACCTTAGATGAAAGAGTCCGACTTCACTCTCTTCCCTGGGGATCTGTCGCAATCACAGGCTCGCCCCTGCGCCTCAAACGCCTAGGCGGGGCTGCCACTCAAAGCCTGCGGCATGTAACTGCAGTTCATGCATGGGTTGTCTGACAGCGCCTCCCTCAGGTGATAATATTGGAAATATTTATAGAGCACCTTCAGCTCCAAAGCTGAGGTTAGACTCTGTAAAAATTATTATATCTACTGTCTCTTCATTAGGAAGCTCTAAAAAATGATTTTGATGGGGGACTTTAATAGAAATTGGAATGAGCCTTCTTCTCTCACTGAACGTAATATGTTCAATGGTGTTAATTTGACTCAACTCAAAGATCCTACTAGAGTCAATCACAATAATAAAACTCTACTGGACTGAATTCTAGTTACCCATCCTAATAGAATAATTAAATCTGGAGTTCTTTCAGATTGTTTTAGTGGGGGGCATCTTTTGAAGGTAGGCGGTTCGATTCCCACTCTCCCCACAGTTCATACTGTCGTTGTGTCCTTGGGCAAGACACTTAACCCACCTTGCCTCCAGTGACTGTAACACTGGTAATTACATTAGAACAATGTAAGTCGCTTTGGATAAAAGTGTCAGCTAAAAATGAATAAAATGTAAAATGTTTTTGATCACTCTATTATTTACTGTATTTGGAAAAATTTTACACTACGACTCCCGCCTAAATTTATCAAGGCAAAAAAAAAAAATTTAATTGTGAACTATTCAATTCATGATCTGCAGCAGATACATTGTTCTAGGCTAAGGCTAATTCCGTCTATTGACCAAGCATGGGACTTTTTTTATACTGAGTTCTTGAAAGGCAATCCTTTACCCTGGGTGAATGGGGACCTCATTAGTCTCTATAAACACAGAGATAGGGCCTGGGACAGATGCAGACATACAAAGCTTGCTGATGATTGGGATAAATATAAACGGTTAAGGAACTATTGCACTACACAAACAAGAAATGCAAAGGCTAATTATTACAGGAATAGATTATAATCAAATAATTTTAATAATTCCAAAAAAATTTGGAATCAATTGGGACTCATTACCAGGCAAATCAATATGACTATCAATAATGACCTTTCTACTGACCCTGTTGTGATTTCTAATGCTTTTAGTTTATATTTCTCCCAAACACCTCAGGTTCAGCTCCCGTTACTCCACCATGACTTATCGACAAATTTTTAGCCTTCCAATAATATGTTTTCCTTCAAACCAGTCCGCTCGGCTGATGTTCAGCAGGTCATTAGTAAGCTCTTCTCTAGTAGTGGTCCTGGACCTGACCTGGCATTGAGGGTAAGTTTATTAAAATGGCCTCACATGTTCCATCATTTCCGTTGGCTGAACTTTTTAATATGTCTTTAGTTACTTGTAAAGTGCTTTAGGAATGGAAATGCACACAAGTAATTCCTCTACACAAGGGAGGTGACTATTGACCAATATCAATAATTAATGGTGTTGTGAAATGCTTTAAGAAAATAATCAACTGTCTAATTATCTTTCATGCTATAATCTCTTATCTCAATGCCAATCAGGATTCAGAAAATACTTCTCAACCTTCACTGCACTTTTGAAATTTACCAATGACAGTTTTTCTAATTGGGTAGTTACTGTCCAACAAACTACTCATTAACAAAACTAAATCATACTCCATGCTGTTTCCAAGTTCTTAGATAAGTCCCCCCTTGAGTCTGTTGAGACATTTAAATACCTCGGAGTCAGGATTGATTCTGATCTTTCATTTAAAACACATGTGGATTCCATCACAAATAAACTCAATTACCTATTAAACATTTTATACCAGTCAATAAGTTGTTTTGATTTTCATGTTAGGAAGAAAATAGATTCTTAATTATTACTTCCCACCTTAGATTATGCAGACATTGTAAATCAGAACTCTACAGCCTCCCTCCTTCACTCACTTGATGTTGCCGACAATAGCTTATGCCGGTTCATTCTTCGTTGCCCTTATAGAACACATCACTGTGAATCAATCAATCAATCAATCAATCAATCAATATTTATTTATTTATTTATATAGCACCTTCCAACAACCACAGATTGAACCAAGGTGCTTAACAACATTAATAATAAACATATTTACAAATAGGTTTAAAAACACATGTACACAATAAAAATAGAGCAGTGTCACAGAGCCATTAAGTGCAAAAAGCCATTTTAAATAAAAAGGTTTTAAGTTTGGCTTTAAACAGAGGCCGGTCAGTGATGGAACTGGACAAAGAGTTCCAGAGTTTAGGACCGGCCACTGCAAAAGAACGATCGGCCACTGTTTGAACCGGGACCCGGGCACCTTCAGTAGATGTTGCCCAGCAGAACGTAGAGCTCTGCTGGGTTGGTGAGGGGTCAGAATCTCACACAAATAAGAAGGTGCAAGGCCCGTGAGTACATTAAAAACAAACATCAAGATTTTAAAATTAATTCTAAACTGGACAGGAGCCAGTGCAGGGAGTACAGGACAGGTGTTATGTGCTTGTGTTTACGACTGTTAGTTAGCAGTCGGGCAGCAGCGTTTTGCACAAGCAGCAAACGGTGAAGACCAGTTTGGTGAACTCCCAGAGCGCATTGCAGTAGTCTATGCGGGAGCTAATAAAAGCATGGACGGCTTTCTCCAGGTCAGCACGACTTAAAAAGGGTTTAACTTTTGAAAGGAGGCGAAGCTGAAAAAAGCTTGCCCTAACCACCGAATCTATTTGTTTATCAAATTTTAGACTGCTGTCTAGTTTTACCCCCAGATTTTTGACAACATGGTTAAGATGGGGGGCCAAAGCAAAAAGACCAGGAGCTGAGACACTGGGCAGGTTGGATGTGCCGAACACAATACATTCAGTTTTATCCTCATTCAAACAGAGGAAATTCTGGGACAGCCACAATCTGATGTCCTCTAAGCATCTGTTGATGGACTGAAGACTATCAGGACAAGCAGGGACAACCGGTAGGTAAACCTGCAGGTCGCTCATGCACAGATGAAAGGACATTTTGTGCTTTGAAATAACTGCACCTAACGGCAACATATACAAGGAAAATAAAACAGGGCCCAAAATGGAACCTTGTGGCACACCAGAGGTCAAGGGGGGCAAGGAGGAGGAGAGGTCACCAATCCTGACAGAAAAAGTCCTCTCTGTTAAATACGACCTAAACCACTGCAGCACAGGTCCCTGAAGCCCAACCTGTTGTTCCAGACGTGTCAGGAGGACTGAGTGGTGAAATGTATGCACAGCTGTCCTGGCTCAAACTTTCAGCCTGAAGGCAATATCACTGGCTCCAATTCATTTTTAAAAGTATTCATTTTTGTTACCCCATGTATCTTAAACAGTATCTTGTACCTTTTAGTTCTTCATATAATTTACGCCACACAGAATATCCTTTTTTTTACAGTTGCTAGAGTCAAAAAAGAACTTTTCAACTTTTCAATTTAAGGCCCCAATGATTGGAATAGCCTTCCTGCCTCTACCCGATCCATAACCTCTTTTCAGATGTATCGATTTGTTCTTTTATATAATTTGCAAAATGTTTGTCTTTGTTTTTGAATACTTGTACTGTTTGTAAATAATGTTTATTATGTTTAATCTTATTTTGTAACTAAATTTTGATGGAGGGGGGTTATGAGAGCCTGGGCGTGTATTGTTGTGTGTGGTGAAAGTGTGTGCATTTGTGTAAGTTAGTTTTATTTGAAATGTTAATTTTCATGTTGTGTATTGTATACTTTATAATGGCACTGCTGTCTGCAGTTACCTGTTCAACCAGAGGACCCCCTCAAAAATGAGATTATTCATCTTAAGGGATTATTCCTCACAAAAATGTGAATAAATAAATAAATAAAATTATCCTAAAAGCCAGCCGCAAATGCAAAGAAGGAGAATACAACCCAAAACTAACTAAAGACGACCACGTTGAAGAGGAGGATGCACGCACCGGTACCATAACAAACAAAAGTAACCACTGCTAAATGCAGCTACTCAGTCTCTGAGTGGGGTGCTGGAAAGTGCTCCGCCCGGGGAAAGCTTTGAAGCAATTTAATAAACATGCACAAGTAGCAACAACTGCTAGCAAGAAGAAAAAAGGAACAGAGGATTACACTGGAATATATTACCTCCGGTAGGTAATCCAGGTGTCAAAGGTCTGCCTTTGTTGGTATTACTACGCGGACTACTATTTATGTTCACGTGAGTCAGTCTCAGGATGTCTTAGAACGGGGTTGCATCCAAAAATTTCAGGACACTATAGGACAGATATTTTAAGAGCCAGAAGAAGTCCTGCTGTAGCAGTAAGTGACTTTATCACACTTTAAACCACTTGGGTCTTTTAGATCAGTCATTTAGTAGAAAGATGTCACTATTTATGTAGAAAATGCACTCAACAAAGTGACAGTATGCTGCTTGTTCTAAACACATTCACAACATTTACTCAGCGAACCCTTAAAAATACCAACGGGCAATGACATGCAAACATTTCTACTTTGACATCTATGTTTTTACTGTTAACCTATCACCAAGCTAACGACAAAGTCTAACACAAGTTGTTCAAGTGTCACAGGTTAACTTGGAACTTAGCCACAAGACAACCTAACCTCAGTGCTCTGCTCTCTCCAACTACTCACCAGCAATATTAATAAACTGCCAAAAAGTACATAGTTCCACTTCAAATCAGATTAACAACAGCAAACTTTAGTGATGAGTGGCATCAGTTTCACGTAATACATCTACCAAGGAAATGTCCAGCAAGTGTTTTGAACAGGCATCACAGCAAACTTTTCTCAGTTCACCTGATGCAGTTGGATTTGCAGAGTGGTTAGGGTTAAACTAGACAATTAACAAAGCCGCTGTAGAGGGCAAATTTCTTAAACATATAGTTTCTATAGCCTTGAACCTGTCAATGTTACTTAGTCTAATGTGTGAGTGAACAAAAATTTAATTTAGGATTCAATCCTTACTTTATTGATACCCCCCTTATTTTTTTTTTCATTTAAAGCATCCTGAATAATGTGAATAATAATTTTACATCTATATGCTTTGACCTCTGTCTGTTAACTGCTCATACATGCTCCTTGATTATCTTCAAATATTTTGGTGCAGGTGAACATTTTCCCATTTATCAGTTGAGTTAGCTACACTATATACACTTTATACTTTAGTAGTGGAAGCAATCCCTATGTTTTCAGCTTTGCACGTTGACAATGCAACTTTAGGTTGTTTCTTTGTTTTCCAAGATATTGCTAGGCCCTGTTTCGTAAGGGCAAAACAGTACCCTCTTGTACTGCGTCTGTCTTTTACACAATATGTGTTTTGTCATTTTCTTCACTTGTGGGAGTATCCACTTTTAACTCAGAAGGTGTGAATCTGGGTTTGCACTCTGAAATGTCAAAGCATTTAAACATTCTTTGAGTATATATATTTTTGGTTCATCTTAATTTCCCTTCCATTTTGTACAAATTGTATACCAAGAAAATAAAAGATATTTCCCAAGTCCTTCATGTTGAATTTTGATGTCATTGTTTCTTTCAATCTACTTAGTGAGTTAGTATAGCTGGCTGCAATTTTCTGTATACAGAATGATCAGAAAGGTTTCTCTCAAAGCCACTTTGTTCTAGGTAGTCATTCAAAAGTTTGTACCAGTTTCTACCGGATTGTTTTAATCCATAAAGGGATTTCTTTAATTTGCACACTTCCCTCCTGATTCTGTTTGCTCAAAACACTCTGGTTGATCCATAAATAATTCTTCTTCTATGGGGGCATGTAAATATGCAATCTTAACATCCATTTGGTGAACAGTCAAGTCATTTTGAACTGCTATCTGCATTAGAGCTCACACAGATGTTATGTTGGCTGTTGGTGCATAAGTTTCATGGTTCTGTCTAGCAAATCTAGCTTTAAATACTTTTCCCTGGTCATTTTATCTAAGGGCCTAAACCCATTTTTCTCTTACAGTAGTTCTACCTTCAGGTAATGTTGTCAGTTCAAAAAAGTCAGTTTCTTTGAGAGAGTTGATCTCTTCTTCCATAGCCTGTTCCCACCTGAAAGCCTGTCCTGACGTCAGGGCCTCTCTATAGGTTTGGGGAACTCCGCATGCTGCCCTGTAACAATAGTCAACACTCATAGGAGTTATATTGTGTTCATCTTTACAGTTTGATGTGTAATCCTCCAAGTATTTTGAGGGTTTCTTTTCTCTTTTTGAATACCATTCATTTGGATTTTGTTCATCATTTTTACTTGTTTCTGTGGTGTCACTGTGTGATTCATCTGTGTGTTTGTCTCATTTTCTTTTAGAGGTTAATTTTCTGCTGCATTTTCAATTTGTTGTACTTTAATTTCTTTTGTGGGCATTTTCTGCTCATACACCTGCGTTTCTGAGTCATATTCCCCAGTTTGTGTTTGTTGCTCAACTATACTTTTTTGATCAGTTTTACCAGTCTATGTTTTAAGACCTTTTCTGTGTGTGGGGGTTATAAACCAGGCAGGACACAAGACAGGTGGATGTAACTGTTCTTTATCAGACAGATAATGATCAGAACTGTTGGAAATAGATAACTTTGAGGAACTAGAACCGTGTTGAAGCTGGAGCGTAGGTGTTGGACCGAAGAGCTGGATGGACACTGCCGGAGGTAGCAGGTAGCAGTACTGGGTAAACAGTAAGCAGTAGGTGTTCTGTCAAGTGATCGGTAGAACAATCTGGCAAGGAAGAGCTGGGTTGTGGGTGCTTATAAACAGTGCAGTCTGATGAGGAGATGAGGCACAGGTGTGCCTGCAGGTGTGACTAATGAGAGTCCTATGTATGATCTGGAGTGGAATCCTCCCAGATCATGAAACTGGGATTGTGTTTCTTATGGTCTTGAATGTACACATTGCAGTCTGAGCCAAATATCCACATTTTTGTAATAATAATAATAATAATTAAAGCCGCAAGCGGGCCCTCGCCTCCCTTGAGACCGCGGGGACACATGCACTCGGAGGATTGCATTTCGTGCTTTAAAGCGTAAACTTCAGGGTAATGTCAAATAACCGGGCCTGTGCTACTGCTGGGGCCTGCTACACCACCTTGTAATTTAGAGTTAAAGGTCTCCACAATCCCTGGTTTTCCTAGGAGCTGTCTGAACTTTTGAAAATAATAGATTATGCCTGGGCTAAGGCGAGAAAAACAAAGTACTGGCTGGAGATTTGAGATGACTCAGGAATCGCTGCACCCCCCTGTTTAAAAAGACAAAATGTAAATATAACTTGTCTAAAAGTACAAGTTTACAAGTTCCAAAGGATTCTGAGGAGTTTTCTAAGACTCTTGTCTTGGCTCTGGAGGGGCCTCCTCTAAAGGAAGGATCCTGGCAATTGGGAAATGGCATTTATTTCCCAAAGAAATGGCTGCCTCTTCACAGACTCATTACGACCACAGCCACAAATGTATCAAAAAACAAATTGATAACTTTTTTGGCACACGTGTCTAGATGATACTCACCAAATTTGGAGCTGTTTAGATGAAAAGCCTTTAGACAGAAGGGGTGCGATTTAGGTGGTCAGGCATTCCACCCAACATAGTAGATTTCCTGTTGAGTTTACAGTATGGCTGTAATAAACTTTTCTGTTCGCCCTGAGGTGTCCTATTGATGTACCAAGTTTCATTTTTCTACATTGGAAAAAAGTTACTTTCACTTTCCATAGGCCCAATGTATTTTGACTTTTCTAGGGGTCGCCACTGAGTCATTTTTCATATTTTTTTTTCGGCGACTTCAAATACATAAATTTTTCGCCGGGCTTGAAGTCTGGGACCAATAAAAATGACTTTTAGTTGCACGTTTACTGGGTCAAATTGAGGATCATTTTGCAGAAAAAGTATAATAAAAAAACATATACCAAATTATAATAAAAAAATATATAACTCGAGCAAAAAAGTCTAGAAAAACACCTGTCTATTTTACACACATGTGTTTAGCTCATTTTGCCCAAGTTTGGTGTCTGTGGAATGAAGCAGCTATTTTCTGTTGTTTTTTAAAAAAATAGGTGTATTTTAAGTCGGTTCACATTTTCAATTCAAAATGGCCGCCTCGCCGTGTGTGATAGGGTGTGGTCCCCATTGGCTTTTCTGTTCATAAGCCCATGCTGGATGTGTGTACCAAGTTTCATTTGCCTACGACAAACTAAAATTTTCACTTCCCATTGACTTTTTCCAAATATTTGGGACGTTGCTATGGCAACACATTTATAGATAGGGGGTGGTTGTCATTGGCTTTTATGCTCGTCATGACATAAGAGATGTGTGTATCAAATTTCATGTCTCTATGACAAACTAAATTCTTGGGTCCATTATAAGTTTGTAGGGGGCGCTGGAGAGCCATTTCTAAAGATAACCCTTTTATTTACATATCTTTGTGTTTAGGTCATGAATGTGCACAAACGCCTTTTTGGGTCCAACTCGATCCGAGAAGGCGTTTGAGAGTGAAGAGACATTTAATTTTCACAAAAATGGCCACCTAGTTACAGGCTTGCCACACCCATACCCGATAAGATATCATAAACAAAGTCACAAATTTGGTTGGCACATGTGTCTAGATGATACTCACCAAATTTGGGGCCATTTAGATTAAAACACAATGATTTGCATCTTTTTTTTCGCAAGGGTGCGATTTTAGTGGTCACTGCTTCACCGCACATGGCGGACTTCCTGTTGAGTTTAGGGTGTGGCTGTCTTAGACTTTTCTGTTTGCCCTGAGGTGTCCTATGGATGTACCAAGTTTCATTTTTCTACATTGGAAAAAAGTTACTTTCACTTTCCATAGGCCCAATGTATTTTGACTTTTCTAGGGGTCGCCACTGAGTCATTTTTCATATTTTTTTTTCGGCGACTTCAAAAACATAAATTTTTCGCCGAGCTTGAAGTCTGGGACCAATAAAAATGACTTTTCGTGCATGTTCACTGGGTCAAATTTAGGATCATTTGGTCACAAGAAAAAAAAAAAAAAAAAAAAAATCCGAGCAAAAATAATAGGCCCTCCCGGTCATCACCGGCTCGGGCCTAATAAAGCAGAATTTGAGAGGAAATTTGTTGATTTTATGGTTGGTCTTTCCTTTTAAAAACAACAATCACGGAGATGATGGTGTTTTGGAGGAAAGCAGAGTGAACAGAGCAGAGGCTTTGTGGTGTGTTCAAGCAGCTGAGACATGCTGCTGTTACTGGTTTAAACCCAGAGGGAGGGGTCTGAAGCAAGGGTGATTAAGAAATTTTGTTTTGAAGTAAGAGAAAAATGTGTTTTCCTTCTAAAGAAAGTAATTTGAGGTAAATTGAACAATATTTTGAGAATATTCTAATTTAAAAGAACATGTGAGATAAATTGTGAATTAAAGGTGAATGTTTAAAAGTTTGTGAAAATAGATCATGAGAAACCAGTTCTGATCTATATAAATAATTTATGTTTGCATCAACTGAGTTAAAATTTATCAAATTGTGGATGATACCAATTACAGTTACAGGTAAAGACCAACAACTAATGGTAACTAAAATTAAAACTGAACTAAACAAAGTTAAGTTTTAAATATAATGTAAACATAAGTGATGCTATTTGGAAAACATAAAGAAGATGAATAATTAGAAATGCTAATTAATGAAATAACAATTTAAGGTGGTAATTGGAAAAAAAACATTCTGTTTTGATTTTATTTTTATTTTTATTTTGTGGTGTTTTGAGCCATGGTTGTCCCACGTCTCAAAAAGGGGGGAGAAGAAGATTTAAACAAAACTGTGTTAAAGTGCTGAAGGAATGCCTGGTTAACCTAATGGTTGGCATGAGGCTAAAACAACAGTATTTGATACAGTTAAAAGTTTAAATCAAATAATGAAATAAAGAAAGTTGACAGGACTTTTCTGGAGAAGCACTGTTTGGTCTGATTAAACCTTTTCAGATTAAAGTAGATTTCCAGCAGACCATATCTGTGGAAACAGGGTTTATCTGCTGTTTCAATTTTATGGTTTGATCATTTTAAGGGCTTTTATGGTTTCGCTTGGACGAAAACCTAGGAGGCACTTTCTATGGGTCTATAATGTCAGATAATGTTCTGATTTGTTTGTTTGTTCTTTATTTGGATGGAAGCCAACTACAACAAGTATACCAGTTCAGAAAAGGAGTTTTGACAATTAATATAGCCACCACCAGTAAGAGCTAATATTAACATAGTTCTTTGAACTTATATCATCTTGGTTTACACCTGTGAAGGGAAGTACACCTGTGAGCAGGGCTAGTGACGGGAGTCACATGACTTCCTGTGACATCACTCTGAACTTGACAAACGTAGAGATCAGGGACAGGTGCAGGGCAAAGCAGAAGTCTGGAGGTTTTGTGAAAGTAAGACCATTAGACCAGCGTTGCCTGCTGACCGGAAACATGCCTTAAAGGATCCTCGTTTTATTTGTGTTCACATACAATGTGACTGAGAACATCGTGAGTGGAAACTCACACTTTAGGAGCCAAACAGCAGCTCCCTCAGGTTCATTTGAGAGCCCCATTTACATCGACGACAGAGGCGTACTTCGAAGGTGTTCTTAATGAATATAAGGCTAAAATTAAATTAGCATTAGGATTTGAATTTTTACCATTTGGGACAATTTATGAAAATGTGGATTAAATTAAGTATATTTATAAACAACAAAGGTTTATGAATTGTACGAGAGATGCTGTAACTGTTAATTTAAACTGGAAATGAGAAAAAACTGGTCCAAGGACTGGACAGAACAAAATAGCACTGAGCATGCTTTTAGCTGAAAAGGGGGGATCTACAAAAGGATTTCCTCCAAAGTAAAACAGGACTAGTTACAGCAGAACTAAAGCCTTTGAGAAAGGACTTCAAACTCTAACAGAGGAATCAGAGTATTCTGGTATAGAGAAATTAATTTTGACCTGGTTTTACAACATATTTGGAAAATTTACTGGGATTTTAGAATCTGTATTGAGATACAGTACATGTACTTGTTGTTGCACTTCCATGTCTGATAACTTTTGTTTGTGTTGCTTTACATGTATCCGGAGCTTGTTGGTGAGATTGATGAATGTGGCCATTGCTGGGTCAACATTCCTGGACATGCACCTGCCAAACGACTAAGGTCAAGGCTTTGACCTCAGATGAACACTTTGATATCTGAGGGACGTTAGTGTTTGCATGTACACCAACGGGACAACAGCTCCAGGACGGATCATACTACAGACCTAAGGGCCGTATGGTTCATTGAATTGATTATGCTGAAGAGAATTGATTTTAATAATTATGAATGTGCATAAGTCTCACTCCATGTGTTTTTCTTTTCGTTACAGGGACAGAAATGGACAGGCAGGGACAGGCCAGAGATCTTGAGTCCAATGGGTCGACCAGCTTAACCTCTGGCAAATTTTTCTACTTTATTTTGGAGTGACACTGTGTTTTGATTTATGATTTATGGACATTTATGATTTATGGACTTTAAAGAATTTGACTTTGAAGAATCAGTGCATTACTCTGTGGGTTCCCATTTGATTTGAAACATATCCATTATAATCATTTGTTGTGTTTGTTTTGACATGTGTTGTAAGTTAATCATTTGAAGTGATTACATACGTTAGATGCTTGATGTTTGTGTTTTGTCACCGCCTTTGGGGCGAGGGGTGGATAGGAGAGTTTTTCCCAGCTTTAGGTCATTTTACCAATTGGTCAACATGTTCTTCAGGCTAGGTCAACAGCCCTGCTGGGTTTTCGCTTCTGTCAGGGCTGGACTGGGACAAAAAAAAGGCCCTGGCATTTTTACTCAGACCGGCCCACCACAATCGGTCAGTCACAACCAAGTAGTACACCATCCTTGCAGTCCCTGTAGATATGCATATCTACTGTTCCATTCCAAAAAAAACCACAAAGCTGAGAACTAAGTGCCATGGCCCAGTGTACTCACTCTCTCTTGACAGACTCCCTGGTGATCAAAGGTTCCTCCCTGTCTCTCTCCTCCACTGCTAACTCAACCTGGCTTGACTATACATAAGGACAGAGAGAGAGAGGATTACAATTATTTGGAAGAGTTATTAAAAGTACACTTATTAAGGATCCATTTTGGTTATATAGTCCTGTATTCTTGAAGAGCAGGATTTCTAGATGGACAAAGTGCTCTATGTTATAAAAGCTAGTTAACCCTTTAGAACCCAATATAATGTGGATGTAGAATACTGCTAATTCTAAAAAGAAATGTTTTTTTTTTCCAATGAACCAGACAGCAGAAAAACTAGTTTACAATTGCAATTATAGGCTACTTTGTTTTAAAGAGCACAAACCCCTCTTTAATATGACACCAAACAAGATTTACCTCTCATTGTTGAGATACTCCCCTTAAAAAAAAAAAAAGAAAACCAACCTATACTACCAAATTACTCACACAAAACGTCCTAAAAATATATGATATTCATATTATTCACTCACCGTAAATATTGCATATTAATGATGTTGGAAATTCATTAGAAACATGAGCAAATATCTACTTCGTTGAATATACAGCTAAACAAAAATATACAGCTTTCAAAATGCAAGGCGGGTTTTAATCCCCAAATAGCATGCGTTACTCGTCGTGGGCGCTTTGACGCAGCCATTCTGAGTAATAATTAAAATAATCAAATGGCATCATTTAAGTTTTTCTAGAGAAGAGGCGACGCCATTATGGGTATTAAAGGGTTAACATTAGAATAGTCAGCCAAAGTTGCAACTGAATAAGTTAACTCTGCTAACCTATCTACAAAAACAATGCAAAATAGCTTATGCTGTGTTATTTGACTTTAGCTGACTGAGTGGCTAGTGCAGTGGGTGACAATCTGACAGACTATATAATGGCAACAACGATTAAGTTGTCTTATTATAATATTCATTAATTTAGGTAAATCATCATCTTTGTCGTGGTCCAACCAGGCACACACACACACACTTTCCTCCTGCACCCGCCCTGATTAACACTCCTCCCTGTTAATCATGTAGCTAACATGCTTACCGCTTCAATTACACTCTCCATGTTTCTGCAAAATGTCGTCAGGTACTGTAGGCTTGGATACTGAAGCTACAGCACTAAACATGTCTGTTATTTTTGCACATGTTGAGGCATCAACCTCTAGCATTTTTATTTTTGGCCCAACTTCTCCACACCCCCCTTGCACTTTTGTTTCTCCTAAATCCACAGATTTCTGGCTCTGAGCCACTAACTGCATCTGACACAAGAAACAGAGGAGGAGGGGTGGAGCCTGTTAAGAGATGATTGGGCCAGCCCAGTGTCAGTATGAAAAATGAACCAATGGGCCGCTGTCCCTGCTTTATGGGCCGGTCATTGGCCAATTAAAAAAAAAAAAAAAAAAATTCATATTATATGGACCGGCCCCTGAGTGCGTCGGCCCACCGGGCATTTGCCCGGTATGCCAGATTACCAGTCCAGCCCTGGCTTCTGTCATAGTTTACAATTCACACTCAAGCTAGTAGGTTGTTTATGCTAATGGTAATCAGCATAAAGAGGGGGAAATGTTATAATAATTTTTATTATTATATTGTGTATCTTGTTTATAGTACTGGGTGCTCATAGTTCTCTACAGGTCATGTCAAATCATGTCATGTCCTCCATGCTAGACCAAGCATGGAGGACATGACTAGATAGACATGGGTTGCCATGGTACTGCGGCGCCTGGAGCCTTTGAGGGGAGTGTATGGAAGATACAGTGATATAAATTCTCATGTTTTGTTTACTTCTTTAAGCAAAACTCACTATGTACCTTTGATATATCCGTGTGTGTTTGCTTCATCCTTGCAAGAATAAAACCTGGCCTTTCGCTTTTTATAATATAATCTGTTTCCGTGTCTCTCTGGATAATATAAGGATAGAGAATTCTTATAACAACTGTCTATTTACAATATTTAATGGTATAATAATATAGGAAAATGTTGTAGAACTGGTACGACCTAGTACACAGCATTTTACTGTTAGCAATGATTTCACTGTAAAATTCTAACTGTAAAATTCAAACTTCACACGCAATAAGCAGAAGGTCAGCCCAAAATGGCACAACTCAACACACATTCTCAGCAAAACAGACCACATACTGTTCAGTAAAACCATTTACTAATTTGTCTGCATTAGACACATCATACAAAACTGAAAGAATTTGTTGAATCCTAAACACTACAATCTCACACATGGCCAATTCAAACTGTGACCATCAGTGGAGATGTTAATGTAGTGTCCACCTATAAATACCTGGGAGTGCATCTGGACAACAAGCTACCCCTTCCACTCTTCCTCTGGAAGGCCAAGGGGTGAGGGCTATGGGGAGGGGTAAGTTAGAGAATTGCAACAAACAAACAAATGGGTGTCCCAAAACGTATTTGGATCAAGGGGAAAGGCTACAAATAGAGCTTGAGATTTGAGGACCACACTTGAAACAAAGGGTAAGATAATATCCCATTATGCACTGCGTTCACCGACAGCGCCAGTGACAAAGGTTCAAAATGTGCTTAATCTGGGCAAAAATAATAACTTCAAATAACGTCAGTCCTGTTCTATGTTCCTTTTATCTTGAACTCTCGATTGCTAAAATAAAATAAAAAAGGATCTGTGGTGATCATCTTTTTTATCCTTTATCCTCTTTGTTGCTGAAAAATGTCAGACAGGTTACAGTCTCGTATTTACAGTAACTATTTAACTTTTTATTTGCTAATGCATAACTCAGACATTATAAACTATGCAATTATTTAGACCTGTCTTATAAAGAATTGTGGGCTATATGTTATAGAATATAATTTTAAAGCTTATATTATTATAGATCTTATACATATATGCCTCAACCTTTGTGGTGTCCCAATTCTCAGGGGTAGCCTGTAATCTTATTCCCACCCCTGACCCCTTCCTTTGGAGAGACAAGGGGTAGGACTCAGGGGAAGGGGTAAGTAAGAGAATTGGGATTGGACCTACACCCCGGCACAGAAGACTACACCGTCCCCGGACAAGCAGGCTGTGTGTCTGTCTCCAGCCAGCATAAAGCGGGTCCTCTCCAGGATCAACTCCTGCAAAGCAGCCGCACCAGACAACATACTTGGTTGTGTTTTAAAGGGCTGTGAAAAGGAGCTCAAGGAAGTCCTAATAGACATTTTAAACATCTCCCTGAGCCAAGCTGTTTTCTACGGAGCCCCTCTGGTCACACTTTGTCAAAAAAAATATATATATAACTAACTCGTGGCCTCAAGATAAGTTAACTCGTGGCCTCAAGATACTAACTCGTGGCCTCAAGATAAGCTAACTCGTGGCCTCAAGATAAGTTAACTTATGGCCTCAAGATAAGCTAACTCGTGGCCTCAAGATAAGCTAACTCGTGGCCTCAAGATAGTGAAGTGTCTGACACATGGACCCTTTGTTATTTAAATGGACCCTGTACTGTAGTGCAATGTAATACTTCACATTCTGTGCAATATTATCTGTTTTAATATTCAGTGTAATATAGTTTGCTGCAGTTCTGCTTCTATTTATTTACCCATACTGTTCATCACAATCAATTCAATTCTGTTAATACAGTAATGTAAATCTTGTAGGCTGCATATCCATGGTCCTTTATAACTCTTCTTCATATTTTATAGCATATATTTATACTTTTTACATGTATATAGGCTACTTGTTTATTTACCAACTTATATTATAATTTATATTTCTTTAAATGTCTTGATGTGCACATCAACTCTGACAGAAGAATTGTCCCCTGGGTTATCAATATAGATCAATAAAGCATTTCTGATTATGATTTTAAGATAGTCTATAGTAGTGACTGGTTCATTAATTATTGGTGTTTCACATTTTGGAAAAGCATGTCTGTGTAGCCTACGATAAAACGTCAGCAGAGGGCGTTCTAGGCTTAGGTCATTATCTTGAGGCCACGAGTTAGTTTATCTTGAGGCCACGAGTTAACTTATCTTGAGGCCACGAGTTAGCTTATCTTGAGGCCACGAGTTAGCTTATCTTGAGGCCACGAGTTAGCTTATCTTGAGGCCACGAGTTAGCTTATCTTGAGGCCACGAGTTAGCTTATCTTGAGGCCACGAGTTAACTTATCTTGAGGCCACGAGTTAGTTATATATATATTTTTTGACAAAGTGTGACCAGAGGGGCTCCGTAGTTTTCCCTGTGTGTCCCAGCTCTTTCTGCAACTTGATCAAGTTTGTGGTCGGGAAGGTGAGCCAACTGGTCAGGTGATGATCCAACAATCTCCTGCTCAACATGGGAAAATGACGGAGATTGTCATTGATTTCAGGAGAAGGCCTTTATAGAACTCCAGCTGACCATCTACGGTGCTGCTGTGGAGAGGGTAATCAGCACCAAGTTCATGGGGGTTAACATGTCCTGGGCGAGCTCCTACTTCCTCTGAATCCCACTCCTCATTATGTGCTCATTGTACCGAGGTTCACTGGCTGCATCACTGTGAAGGCTGGAGCCTGCGCTGCCTCCAGCTGAATAATTGATTAATGATAGGCCTAGAAACATGTTTATTTTTTAGTATGCAGGAAATATAATTGCACTATGGTTAGTTTGTGATGGACATTGTAAATAAACAATGTCCAATACAAAATATTGTTCTGAAATGACTAATCTCTTGCATTAAGCAGGACACATGGCCTTGTCATTATTATAAAAGCGTCTTCTCTGGACAAACATTGAGGGAAGTATCTCCTCGAGTGGCACTCCACAGTTGTGGCACTCCTTTCTGAAATTCAATAGTAAAAAGGCATTTGAGCAGTTCAGTTTTCAGAGCCGTTAAGAAAACCAAATCATCTCTGAAATGGGATGGGATTTCAGAAGTCCAACAAAAGCAGTGTATTAAACGGTCTATTAATGCCAGGCCACAAAGCATACAAGTGAGAGAATACAATTGACAGTTGGCTCCTGTCAACTAAATAAAGGCCATACGTACAGAATATTCTGTATGTTGTCCCATACAGTGGTTCCACCTGAGTGCTGTGCATTAGATATCACAAATGTCTTTAATATTGGAATGCTGGGTTAAAGGAGTGCAGTAGGCCGAGCTCCAGTCCCTCTCAAAAACTGCCTGAAGCTGGAACTGGACGGTTGGCTCTGCAGACTCTGATGCTGTCTGGTTCACAACCAAAGCTGAGCCAGCGGTGTTTACAAAGTAGTCCCCAGACCAGTTTGATGTACCTGTGCACAGACAACACACATATTTTAGATATATTACTCATGAAGATCTCAGTCAACAATTCATAATTCAATCCACATTGCTGTTGTATTATGTATACTGTTCAATTCCTCCCACTTTCTGCAGCAATTCTTGCACACCTTCCCCATTTTAAAAATTATCACCAAAGGCAAGGCAATGCATTTTTATTTCTATAGCACAATTCATACACTGGGTAACTCAAAGTGCTTTACAGGAATAAAAGACAATTTACAAGATTTACATTAAGAAACATAAGAACAATAAGAAACGTTTTAAAAGAAGAGTGCAGATAAAAAAAACAACACTTTAGGTTGTGATGTAAGCGGAGCTAAAGAGGAAGGTTTTTAACCTCCTCTTGAACAAAGCAACCCATTGATTTTCTGAGAGAACTGAAAGGTTGGTGCCAGACTACTACACTGTACCACAGTGTAAGGTTTCCTTGTTTAAGCAAACTAAAGATAAGGTACTCATGGCCATAGCCATCTATAAGCTAAAATGCTTGATGTTAAAACAGTAGATGAAAAAGAACTGTCAAACAGGGGAAATGTATTTATATTAATAATTTCACAGCCCCATATATGATTTGAGTGTTGCTGATACTCACCTATGTAGGCTATTTTGTCTGTCACCATGTACTTGTTATGGTTGACTCTAGCAAAGGGAATCTCCTTCTGTGAAGGGCTGGCAGGTACAACAAACAGCCTCTGAAAAACAGACAGCAGGTACTTTATATTATCTACTAAAGCTTCAATGACACTGGCCTTACATGAAGAATAGCGTCAGCTAAAATGAATAAATAAATACAAAAAATAATGCAAGAATACAATTCTAAAATAAGTGTATGATGTGAAGCAGAAGTGCTACTCACCACTTGGATGTCCAGATTGCTCTTAGGGTCCTGAACTGAGGCTAGAGACTTGAGGAAGGGGAACATGACGGGCTGAGTGCTGGCCCAGCAGCTGATCAGCAGACGCACTTTCACCCGTTTTTCATACGCTGCACGCCGAAGCTGAGTGTCAATACTTGCCCAGTACCTGCACAGATATACAGCCCAACACTTCAGCTGTTTCAAACTAGAGCCAGTGGTTTACTTTGCTTTGTTAAAAACTGAAACACAACCACCCACATACATTTTTAGCATATCAGTAAATCACCACCAAAGTGCTGTCCTGTATAAAATATTCTTAAATTTAGTCATATAATTGGTTGAATTATTTTGTTTGGTAGATTTAAGTAAAAGAAATCCTTGCTTTTTGGGATGTGAGAATTCCATGGTGGGCATGTAGTTCATGACAGCAATGTAAATGAAACTCTGAGCATCCTCCATCACACTTAGAATAGACTGAAGATCAGACGTCCTGCCCATGGCACAGAAGGACGGGGGTGAACTCTATAGGGAGAGGAGACAAGAGGGAAGTTAAATGCAGCCGTGCATGTAAAAAAAAAGCTGGCACTAGGCACTAGTGAGCCGAGTCGCACCGACAGATAGACGCTGGCCGCAGTGTTGTTGAGTAGCAGCTGGAGAGGCGTCTCCTTGTTGTAGTCGGTAGAGAAGCTGCTAGGCCACGGTGATGGGATGGAATGACTCTCCCCCACAAACCAGTAGGTTTCAAAGATCTTCCCCAGGTCTGCTGCCAGACAGCTGCAGTTGTACACCACAGCCCCCAACTCTTTCACCTGCAACAAAATGTACCGGAAAACTGCAGGAGCAGAAGACAACCAACTCTGACAGAAGCTGTTTTATAGTCAGTGATCTAAAGTGACTGTGGACACAAACGTCTTTAGTCTAAGTCATAAATGTGGCTGAAGCATCAACGTATAACAGTGTGCGTACCTGAGTGAGTGACCTCCAGTCCATGTTAGCGCTGCCAATGTAGATGTGTTTCTTGTCCACCACCCAGAACTTGGTATGGAGCACACCTGAGGTGAGCTCTTTCATGTTCACTGTTCTGATGTCAGCTCCTACAACACAAGACAATTCAAAAAAGACACAAGAACAACACACAAAACTGGAACAGCAATAAAACAAAAAAAAAGGTAAAAGTGCCATCTGTACTGAATGGATGAGGTGGACTTAACCATGACACAGTGGCCCATGCACCAGCACATTTCTGCAATATGTACCTATAATTTCTTTTGACAATATAGAGACTTATGGAGCAGTGCTTCTAAAAGAAAAAGAATTTCAGAGGCAGCTCTGCAAAGGCCCAGCCTGGGCTTATCAAGGTTTATCAAGGACATGGTTGTAACTGCACGACACAGAGGAAAAGAACCACCTGACGCAATGGAACTTTAGAGTTGATTAACCCACATTCAACAATATTAAATAGATATACTTTACTACAAACATTATTTTAGCCTTTTGTTGACATTGAGCTTTGCACTATTGTTTTGTGTTATTATGAATAAACTATTCCTGTGCTGAGCTGTTTGGAGTGGGGAGAGAGTGCACACCTGAGTGGTTGAGCAGCCGGAGGTCACCTTGCTGACTCTCTGGTGGAGTGTTGACTGCTATGCGGACAGACAACTTTCCTGATAGTCTAGCAAGTCTCTGCAGAATGGCCTCACCCTGAATACAACAGCCCATCAGAGGGAAATAGAAGTCTGGAAATTATATCTGAGCCCTAAGAGCAGTTCCAAAGGCTGCTGACCTGACTGGCTGACGGCTCATGCGTGCCTGTGTCTTTGTTAGTCAGAGTCCAGTAGAAGGAGGCAATGTCCAGACTGCTGCGGGCCTCATTCATCAGGTGGAGCCAGGCCTGGAAGATGGATGGGTTTGGGGTGCTGGAGTTAAAGTCCAGTCCCTCAGGGATGCTCTCCACCAACACAACCCTGACAGAGGACAAGAAGACATTATACAAACCATCTCAAACATCCACTTTTGGGAGAAAAGTCACATACTGACTTTCTAACCTGAAAGCACATGAACACAACAAAAGGTCCCATTCTCCTCAATCCTTTTTCAAACCACAATTTTGCCAGTCAAAATAATAAATCCTTTTTAATGAGTGTAAACTGCAGCAACAGAAGTGTAGTCATGAAATACTTTTACAAACACAATTCTGGAAAAGTGTGCACACTGTGTAACTTCAATAATTTGTAAATTTAATAAAACCAAAAAAGAAAATGTTGTGACATAACCCTAAGCTAAAAATATGTATATTTGTTCCAAGCTTCTTTATTGTAATAATTGGGGCCGGGACTTTAACGCGTTAATTAAGATTAATTAATTATGGGACTTTAACGAGTTAATTAGGATTAACGCGTTAAACGCAAACGCAAAAAATAAATAACAATTTTAACCACACTTATTTTTGACGGCGGAACGTTTTTCAATGAATGAGTTTCGACGGACCGATTATATTGGAGCACTAGCGTTTTTGACTAGTGCTCCAAACGAAAGGATGGAAGCGTCGACAAGATCATGGTTGTGTGCGAGCTATGCAACAAGGGATTTGCGTATCACCTCAGCACACATTGCACTGGTCTGCTGGACTGTAATAAATAAACAATATTTTATTGATTAAGCTTATGTATTCAGTCATTATCCAATGGTATACTAAAAATCCATGTGAAAAATTACTTCTCACTGTTCTCAGGTCAAATATTTATATGCAATTAAAATGTGATTAATTCCGATTAATTACAAAGCCTCTAATTAATTAGATTATTTTTTTTAAATCGAGTCCCAGCCCTAGAAATAATACAAAACTAATCAGGCTTACACAACATTTTGACTGATTTATTGTCTATGATTTACAGTAGTCTGTATTGTCTTTGTGCAGTTTTAGAACACTAGGAATAATATGAACCTACTTTTTATTATTGGCCCATCTCTACTTTGTAACCCTGAAACATACCAGAGAACCACCACACACATGCAGTCGGGCTCGTGTGTGGGGCAGGGGTTTAAGCTTATGAGCCTCTGTTTAGAGACCAGCCTCATCTCTTTGGAGTAAATGTTTGTACTTAAACCTGTTGCGGTTCATAAAACATAATAGCCTATTAAACAATGTCTATTTATCAATACTTTACGTAAAGATAAGAAGACTTCAGTGAGCTTCTGAGATTCAAGACTCATACATACACATGAAGTTTGCGTACACCATACAATACAATGTGTTTGTTCCTACATTCTAAAAGCCCAAAGATGATCAATTGAGATTAATACATAAATCCTAAAGACAAACTTATTTTTAATAAATTTGCAAAGATTATAAACAAACTTCTTTTGTGTTTTTATTATGGGATAGTGTTTATAGAAGAAAAAAATACATTTAATTTATTTTGAAATAAGGCTGTAACATAACAAAAGGTGGAAAAACTGTAGTAGTGTGAATACTTTCCAGATTCACTGTATTGTTACTCTAACAAGCCATCATAGCACACTCGCAGGCCTTTCTTACTGCACAATGTGATCAGATCCAAAGCATGTTATAGATTTAACTGAGATACAGTCAGATTCTCGCAGTATATCATTTAAATGTATTTTTGGGTCTCGCACAGATCACTGAATTAAGTCCAGAAAAAGGTCCAGATTAAGGATTGGTGTACTATGTTTTACCTGCAGGGGTCAGAGCAGGACTTGGCCTGGAGCCTGGGTCTAGTGCTCTGGGCTGGGTGGTCTGGGGAAGTCGTGGGGGTCAGGAGGCTGTACAGGGCCATGACAGTCAGCAGTGCAGCAGTCACCATCAGTAGAGCCAGCAAACATCGTGAGCACTGCAATAAGTAATGCATGTTCATGTGTGTCCAGTCCACCGACACGAGGAGGCCTTTTTAAAGTGTGTAACATACCGCACAAGCTCTCCAGAGGGAGTTCTGTCTCTGCAATTCTGTGTCCACCAGCTACAAACATTACAACAAAACATGTTTAGACAATGAGCACAGAGCTTTAGTTGCATCATTTACATTTAGTCATTTATCAGACACTTTTATCCAAAGCGTCTTACATTAAGGTTCCATTCA
Source organism: Perccottus glenii (assembly GCA_024416835.2). NCBI lineage: Eukaryota > Metazoa > Chordata > Actinopteri > Gobiiformes > Odontobutidae > Perccottus > Perccottus glenii. The sequence goes on along the minus strand of CM044550.2, from coordinate 33,694,070 downwards.
CCAGTGTTACAGCCACTGGAGGCAAGGTGGGTTAAGTGTCTTGCCCAAGGACACAACAACAGTATGAACTGTGGGGAGAGCGGGAATCGAACCACCTACCTTCTGGTTGAAGGACGACCGCTCTAACCACTGAGCTACTGCTTTCATTTAAGAATTAAAATAAGTATTTTTATAGGAAATGAGGATAAAGTTTTGAGCTGGATGAAAATATTAAACACATTCACAACATTCATGAGGGATCAGCAGCTTACCTGGTTGTATGAGACGTCTGCTTTCATGTTTTATGACACTCAGAATATTAACAAAGATGGATCAGATAAAAGTCTGCATCTGGAAGCAGCGCACTGTGGCTTTATGTCAGGACCTAAACAGGAACAAGAGCACATTTCTCAACACGCAGAAGATCACCATAACAAAAAGATCATTTGGACAAGTGTGCAGACTCACAGTCTAACCTCAAGTTAAAAAAGTCTAGCCAAAGCCAAAACCCTACTCCATCCCTAATTCAAAATTCATATTATGTAATGGCACTTACTACTTGAACTACTATTCTATTGAAGTACAATTAGACGGGCATAACATATGGGATTTTTTTCTGAAATCTTGTGAACAACCTATACACTTAAGAAACACAATTTGCTAAAACCATTTATTTTACAAATAGTTAGCATAGAGGCACTCAGGGCTTCCTTTTCAAGTGCAAGAGTGGGAGAGATGTGAGTCTAGAGGACCCTCTGAAACTGTGGGACCCCACTAGTGCCAAAGCAGAAGGCTCTTATATTTAGCAAAAAGATCAAGGATCAATAACAATAAACAGAGTGCTGCTTTTTTTTTTTTGTTGGAACCGTCCCTTTCAAACAAACACTATTGTCTCCTTCCTGTTGTGTTACTTTTACATGAAACAAAGAGACGCTTCTAGACTTTGACAGAGAAACAAATGCTTCACATGGAGGAAGGACTGTGGGACTTTAGACTGTAGTGACACTGAAACAAACGTCATGCTATATATAATACTAATAATGCGTTTAGCTCGGATTTTAATGTCCGCTTAAACAAAAAAACATGAATAATGTGTATTGCATACAGCTAAATGATGAATGAATGGAAAATGAAAATTTTAGGTTCAGTAATGACTTTTTTATTTAAAAACTGTTACATTTACATTTATTCATTTAGCTGACGCTTTTATCCAAAGCGACTTACATTGTTCTAATGTAATTACCTGTGTTACAGCAACTGGAGGTAAGGTGGGTTAAGTGTCTTGCCCAAGGACACAACGACAGTATGAACAGTGGGGAGAGCGGGAATCGAACCACCTACCTTCCGGTTGAAGGACGACCGCTCTAACCACTGAGCTACTCATACAAGCCTACTCATGTGACGGACGGAATCAGGAAATGTTCCTTTTCCCAGCCGCAGCTATGCTTTAAATCACGTGAAAGAAAAAGCTTCCTGCAAATGTGACACTGGACCTTTTAAATCTTATTCTACGAGATACATAACATCAATAAATGTTTAGGTTTTAGTTGGATGCTATATAAACGTCTGTGCTTCCAGGGTTGTTTCTTCAGTTATGATTTACAATAACTTCTTGGCAGTGTTTAAACATCCAACATAATGAAGATGATTAAAATATGCAGTGTGCCAGAAAGCCTGCAGTGAGTGCTGATTTTCTTCAGTTTGTAAAAAGTGTCACATTTAAAAATCACAGTTTTGTGATGACATTGAGACTCTGTTTGATAAGAATATAGTATTTATTCTGTAACTATCACACGTCTAAAGAGAAAAGTCTTCTTTTGGTCTAATGGTTCTTATTAAATGACAGCAGTGTTCAAAATCATACTCGACTTCAAATGATCCTTTTTGAAGAAGAACATCAGCAGGTGACAGGGCTGTTTAACTTGATTTGGTTGACAAAATAACATAACATTTCAAATAAAAATGTCTTTACTTACTGTTCAAAAACAACATCTAAAGTTATAAGAGTTCAAAGTTCCAGCCCTGACATAGAAGTGGTGTGAAAGAAAAGAGCTGCCAGTGAAGTCACTTCAGCAATAATTTCAGAACTTACGTGTCATAAACTGTTCGTGCTTCGACGGCGGCTCTGTCCTAGTCCGGGCAAAAACACGTACAGCTGATATTTGTCTTGTAAAAAGCGAAAACAACAAATCTAGTGTCAAAGCAGTCGAGGGCATGTGGTCACGTGATATAAGCAGAGAAGTTAATTGGTGGACGTTTAGTCACGTGAATCAAAAGGCGGTATCACTGTATCACCTACCGCCAGCAGAGGTCGCTCCAATCCGTCATTAAACTGTCTGCGCCACACTCGAACATGGAAAGAGTGGAGATATTATTTTATTTTGTTGAAAGCATTTTATTTTATTTGAAGATTTTATTATGAAAAGTAGCTACAGTAATAAAAAAAAATTCTTTAATGTAGTTATTTTCACTCAAACCTGATGCAAACTTTGATATCCAGCCTACTAGCCTATCCAAATTAGACTTTTGAGGACCTTTTCTAATGGCATAAGCCAGTGGCATTTTTTCTTGTCAGCAGTAATTGTCATTGCACTATATCATGTCATATTTACATGTCACATATATCACATGGGCTCATCTGTAACAGTCATTTAAGGTATTTTGATGGTCTCAGTAGAGAACACATTAAAGTCACCAGATTATGACAGTCTCCAAGACTTCACATACACCAGCATATTTTATACAGATAGCCTTATCGTTGTTGCAGAAACAAATTTCAGCCAATGGAGGGCACCACAGTACAGGTTTCAGAAATCCTGAAACTTTCAAGATGATTTCCTCTTGTTCGTCTTTAACATTTAATATGATTGAAAAAACTGAATGTGCCTTTATGAAACCAAGTCCCGAGAGCCTGTGTCGAAACCACACCTGAGATTGTGTGTGCACTGTGAGAATGTAGAATAATCAGTGTATAATAATAAATATAATCAGTGTTATAATGAGGTTGTGCTCCACTCGATCCACACAGCCTGACCCACATTTAGCCACTATCTGTGGGTGCACACAGTGAATTTGAGGTAAATCAGGCCTGTTCATGTCATCTTCATCTTATTGCTTTAAAATCTCCTTTGCCACAGGCTGAAGTCCATCTGTATTTACTGTTGACCTGATGACTTAAGTGGACACCATCTTCATTTCTGCTCCACTGCTGCTCCCTATGTGAGGACTCAGAGTTGAAATGTAGTGTGTCACACATCAACTCAACTATACATGAAATTAGCAAACAAATTCCTCTCAGATTCTCCCTTTTTAAATGCAACAATGCCATTTTTTGCTTTTATTTGAGACAGTGTAGACAGACAGGAAGCAGGGTGAACGTTTCCCTCCATCAACCAATCAGAGAAGCCCACAAGGCTGTATGTTCAGACCAAGCCTCTCTCATGGAACCTCTTAAACGGTCCTCGAGTAAGGGCGCCACCATACGGCAATATACAGCAAAATACAGCAATATACCGCCGTCCACCAGAGGGCAGGCTCCAAAAGCAGAAATGTAAGGATAAACCCAATGGCGACTTTAGTATAAAGTATAAAAAGGCTCTTGTTTACAGCCTTGTACGAAAGATGGCTCTGGTCTCTAGAGCTAAGTTTTGCAAATGTAAAAGCCAAAAAGCCCGGATGTGACCGCCATTTTATTGGTCTGTTGTAATTACAGTATTGGTTAATAGGGGACCAATGGGCAGATAACATCCATGTTTATTTACAATCTATGGTTCAGACTACACCACATGACTTTTTCAATAAAACCTGCTCCACTGTATCTTTAAAGAAACCTATGTAGAAGAAGTTTAGAAACTACATAAAAATGCCAGATGTACTCTTAAAATTGCTTTAGTCAGAATATATATATATATATATATATATATATATATATATATATATATATATATATTAAAAACAAAGATGACAGATAATTTATGGAGGTTTTGCTTTTCCATCCACATCTTCAATACATTGAACTTAAATATTTCCACAATTACTACAGGAGAAAAAGTGTGCTTGTTTTAAAAAGGAAACAAGTGTAAGTAAGATAATTATTGTTTACAGATATGTACAGTTATGAGTATATTTATATTGATGAATGAAACACACATTTAGTGCTCTATAATTATTTGAGTTTTGTCAAGAGTCTCAAGTTCCCTTTCAGAAACTCAGACTGTAATTAGTAAAGTGCTCATTTGACAACAGTTTAGTGCTGTTGTATTGGCAGTGGTATCCACCTGTGGGGTATAAGACTCAGAGCTGGAGCACTCCTAGTCTGTGGTGACAGCTCTCAAAGAAGGCCTGCCGCTCGCTCAGAGCCGGTGACTCACCTGACCCGATCCAGAAGACTTCCTGTTTTTCTCTTAGTAGTTCTGCTTAAACAGGCTTGTATCCAAAATGAGTCACTGAACATTATGGATTAATTTTCAGGTGAACTTCAGTGGCACTTCAGACTCTCTTCATCAAAGGTCCAACAAGTCCAAGCCTCTTAAACAGGCCAAGAAGACTCCCCAGTGTTATTGCTGTCACTAAAGGTAACATTAACACCTGACGGAGCTACTGTTTGACACAGTGTTCCAAGAGTCTTTTCCCAAAACAAGCAATCTGTCACCCACTCACACACAGCCTCACCCACTCACACACAGCCTCACCCACTCACACACAGCCTCACCCACTCACACACAGCCTCACCCCTCACACCTCACCCCTCACACACAGCCTCACCCACTCACACACAGCCTCACCCACTCACACACAGCCTCACCCCCCTCACACACCCTAACCCCCTCACACACAGCCTCACCCACTCACACACAGCCTAACCCCTCACACACAGCCTCCTCACATACAGCCTCACCCCTCACACCCTAACCCCTCACACACAGCCTCACCCCCTCACACACACCCTTACCCACTCACATACAGCCTCACCCTTTACACACAGCCTCACCCCTCACACAGCCTCACCCACTCACACACAGCCTCACCCCTCACACACAGCCTCACCCACTCACACACAGCCTCACCCACTCACACACAGCCTCACCCTCACACAGCCTCACCCACTCACACACAGCCTCACCCCTCACACACAGCCTCACCCACTCACACACAGCCTCACCCCTCACACACAGCCTCACCCACTCACACACAGCCTCACCCCTCACACACAGCCTCACCCACTCACACACAGCCTCACCCCTCACACACAGCCTCACCCACTCACACACAGCCTCACCCACTCACACAGCCTAACCCACTCACACAGCCTCACCCCTCACACACAGCCTCACCCCTCACCCACACAGCCTCACCCACTCAAACACAGCCTCACCCACTCACACACAGCCTCACCCACTCACACACAGCCTCACCCACTCACACACAGCCTCACCCACTCACACACAGCCTCACCCACTCACACAGCCTAACCCCTCACAGCCTCACCCACTCACACAGCCTCACCCACTCACACACAGCCTCACCCACTCACACACAGCCTCACCCACTCACACAGCCTCACCCACTCACACACAGCCTAACCCACTCAAACACAGCCTCACCCACTCACACACAGCCTCACCCACTCACACACAGCCTCACCCCTCACACACAGCCTCACCCCTCAACACAGCCTCACCCACTCACACACAGCCTCACCCACTCACACAGCCTCACCCCCTCACACACAGCCTCACCCCTCACACACAGCCTCAACACCCTCACACAGCCTAACCCCCTCACACACAGCCTCACCCCTCACACAGCCTCACCCCTCACCCACTCACACACAGCCTCACCCACTCACACACAGCCTCACCCCTCACACACAGCCTCACCCCTCACACACAGCCTAACCCCTCACACAGCCTCACCCCCTCACACACAGCCTCACCCCTCACCCACAGCCTCACCCACTCACACACAGCCTCACTCTCTCACACAGAGTCTCACCCATCACAAACAACCCCACTCCTCACACACAGCCTCACCCACTCACAACTAGTCTCACCCACTTACACACAGCCTCACCCCCTCACACAGCCTCACCCCTCACACACAGCCTCACCCCTCACACAGCCTCACCACATACAGCCTCACCCCACACACAGCCTCACCCCTCACACACACCCTTACCCACTCACATACAGCCTCACCCCTTACACACAGCCTCACCCACTCACACACAGTCTCACCCCCTCAAACACAGCCTCACCCCTTTACAAACCACCTCACCCCTCACACACAGCCTCACCCCCTTACACACAGCCTCACCCACTCACACACAGCCCCACCCCTCACACACAGCCTCACCCACTCACACACAGTCTCACTTTCACACACACAGTCTCACCCCCTCACACACAGTCTTACCCCTTACACACAGTCTCACCCCCTCACAAACCACCTCACCCCTCACACACAGCCTCACCCCTCACACACAGCCTCACCCCTCACACACAGTCTCACCCCCTCACTCACCCTCTCACCCACTCACACACAGCCTCACCCCTCACACACACAGCCTCACCCCTCACACACACAGACCTCACCCACTCACACACAGTCTCACCCCCTGACACACTGTCTCACTCCTCACACACAGCCTCACCCCTTACACACAGTCTCACCCCTTCACACACACACAGCCTCACCCCTTACACACAGTCTCACCCCCTCACACACACACAGCCTCACCCCTTACACACAGTCTCAACCCCTAACACACAGCCTCACCCACTCACACACAGCCTCACCCCCTCACACACAGCCTCTCCATTTACACACAGTCTCACCTCCTCACACACACACAGCCTCATTCCTTACACACTGCCTCACCCGTCACACACACACACACAGTGTTGTGCCTGAACGCGTTCATTGAACGATAGTTCATGAACTCGTTCATATTTTAGTGACGTGAACTGAGCGTGCTGTATTGCTGCCTGATGAACGTTACTGTGAACTCGTTCAGTCTGGTGTCTGTGAACGGCACGCTCTCTCAGGTTAACTTCGTTCAATAGGGTGCCAGATTTCTATAGAGCCTTCCAGGCGAAAACCCGGCTGATAAAATAATTGCTGTCTGTGATTTTACTGTATATGGGCTGTGGCAATAATTTTGAAAAATAATAGCTCCCAGCAACACATGGAAAAAATAACTATGAACTAGTTCATTTTTGGAACTGTGAACTTAGTTCAAAATTTTGAAGTTTGAACTGAACTGAACTAGTTCATTTTAAAATTTGTGAACTGAACTTTGAACTAGTTCTTGTAGAAAGTGAACTTTCCCAACACTGCACACACAGTCTCAACCCCTAAAACACAGCCTCACTCTCTCATACACAGCCTCACCCCTTACAAAAAGTCTCACCCCCTCACACACAGCCTCACCCCTTACACAGTCTCATCCTCTCACACACAGCCTCACCCCCTCACACACAGCCTCACCCCTCACACACAGCCTCACCCCTTACACACAGCCTTACCCCTTGCACACAGTCTCATCCCCTCACACACAGCCTCACTCCTTACACACAGCCTCACCTTACACACAGCCTCACCCCTTACACAGTCTCATCCTCTCACACAGAGCCTCACCCCCTCACACACAGCCTCACCCCTCACACACAGCCTCACCCCTTACACACAGCCTCACCATTTACACACAGTCTCATCCTCTCACACACAGCCTTACCCCTTACACACAGCCTCACCCCTCACACACAGTCTCACCCCCTCACTCACCCTCTCACCCACTCACACACAGCCTCACCCCTTACACACAGCCTTACCCCTTGCACACAGCCTTACCCCTTGCACACAGTCTCATCCCCTCACACACAGCCTCACTCCTTACACACAGCCTCACCCCTTACACACAGCCTCACCCCTTACACAGTCTCATCCTCTCACACAGAGCCTCACCCCCTCACACACAGCCTCACCCCTCACACACAGCCTCACCCCTTACACACAGTCTCATCCTCTCACACACAGCCTTACCCTTACACACAGCCTCACCCCTCACACAGTCTCACCCCTCACTCACCCTCTCACCCACTCACACACAGCCTCACCCCTCACACACACAGCCTCACCCCTCACACACAGCCTCACCCACTCACACACAGTCTCACCCCCTGACACACTGTCTCACCCACTCACACACAGCCTCTCCATTTACACACAGTCTCACCTCCTCACACACACACAGCCTCACCCCTTACACACTGCCTCACCCCTCACACACACACACAGTCTCAACCCCTAACACACTGCCTCACCCCTCACACACGGCCTCACCCCTTACACAGTCTCATCCTCTCACACAAAGCCTCACCCCCTCACACACAGCCTCACCCCTCACACACAGCCTCACCCCTTACAAAAAGTCTCACCCCTTAGACACAGTCTTACCTCCGCACACACAGCCTCACCCCTTACACAGTCTCATCCTCTCACACAAAGCTTCACCCCCTCACACACAGCCTCACCCCTCACACACAGCCTCACCCTTACACACAGTCTCACCCTTTACACACAGTCTTACCTCCTTACACACAGCCTCATCCTCACACACAGTCTCATCCTCTCACACAAAGCCTCACCCCCTCACACACAGCCTCACCCCTTACACACAGTCTCACCCCTCACACACAGCCTCACCATTTACACACAGTCTCACCCCCTCACACACAGCCTCACCCGTCACACACATTCTCACCATTTACACACAGTCTCACCCCCTCACTCACCCTCTCACCCACTCACACACAGCCTCACCCACTCACACACAGCCTCTCCATTTACACACAGTCTCACCTCCTCACACACACACAGCCTCACCCCTTACACACTGCCTCACCCCTCACACACACACACAGTCTCAACCCCTAACACACCGCCTCACCCCTCACACACACACTCACCCCCTCACACACAGCCTCAACCCTAAAACACAGCCTCACCCCTCACACACAGCCTCACCCCTTACAAAAAGTCTCACCCCTTACACACAGTCTTACCTCCGCACACACAGCCTCACCCCTTACACAGTCTCATCCTCTCACACAAAGCCTCACCCCTCACACACAGCCTCACCCCTCACACACAGCCTCACCCCTTACACACAGCCTTACTCAGTCACACACAGCCTCACCCCATACACACAGCCTCACCATTTACCCACAGCCTCACTCCCTGACACAGCCTCACCCCTTACACACAGTCTCACCCCTAACACAGCCTCACCCTTACACACAGCCTCACCCCATACACACAGTCTCATCCCCACACACAGCCTCACCCCTTACACACAGCCTCACCCCATTTAAACAGTCTCATCCTCACACACAGCCTCACCCCTTACACACAGCCTCACCCCCTCACACACAGCATCACCCCTTACACACAGCCTCACCCCATACACACAGTCTCATCCCCCACACACAGCCTCACCCCTTACACACAGCCTCACCCCATTTAAACAGTCTCATCCCTCACACACAGCCTCACCCCTTACACACAGCCTCACCCCATACACACAGTCTCACCCCTCACACACAGCCTCACCCCTTACACACAGCCTCACCCCATACACACAGCCTCACCCCTTACACACAGCCTCACCCCTTACACACAGTCTCACCCCCTAACACAGCCTCACCCCACACACAGCCTCACCCCATTTAAACAGTCTCATCCCTCACACACAGCCTCACCCCTTACACAGCCTCACCCCATACACACAGTCTCATCCCCCACACACAGCCTCACCATTTACACACAGCCTCACCCCATTTAAACAGTCTCATCCCTCACACACAGCCTCACCCCTTACACACAGCCTCACCCCATACACACAGTCTCACCCCTCACACACAGCCTCACCCCTTACACACAGTCTCATCCCCTCACACACAGTCTCACCCCTCACACACAGCCTCACCCCTCAAACACAGCCTCACCCCTTACACACAGCCTCACCCCATTTAAACAGTCTCATCCTCACACACAGCCTCACCCCTTACACACAGCCTCACCCCATACACACAGTCTCATCCCCCACACACAGCCTCACCATTTACACACAGCCTCACCCCATTTAAACAGTCTCATCCTCACACACAGCCTCACCCCTTACACACAGCCTCACCCCATACACACAGTCTCACCCCTCACACACAGCCTCACCCCCTTACACACAGTCTCATCCCCTCACACACAGTCTCACCCTCACACACAGCCTCACCCCTCAAACACAGCCTCACCCCTCACACACAGCCTCACCCCCTCACACACAGCCTCACCATTTACCCACAGTCTCACCCCCTGACACACAGTCTCACTCCTCACACACAGCCTCACCCCTCACACACATCCTCACCCCTCACACACAGCCTAACCCCTTACACACAGTCTCACCCCACACACACAGCCTCACCATTTACACACAGTCTCACCCCTAACACAGCCTCACCCTTACACACAGTCTCATCCCTCACACACAGCCTCACCCTTACACACAGTCTCATCCCCTCACACACAGTCTCACCCCTCACACACAGCCTCACCCCTCAAACACAGCCTCACCCCATACAGCTTCACCCCTTACACACATTCTCACCCCTTACACACAGCCTCACCCCATACACACAGTCTTATCCCTGACACACAGCCTCACCCCTTACACACAGCCTCACCCCTCACAGACAGCCTCACCCCTTACACACAGCCTCACCCCTTACACAGTCTCATCCTCTCACACATAGCCTCACCCCTTACACACAGTCTCACCATTTACACACAGTCTCACCCCTCACACACATTCTCACCATTTACACACAGTCTCACCCCCTCACACACAGCCTCACCATTTACACACAGTCTCACCCCCCACACAACCTCACCCCTTACACACAGTCTCACTCTTACACACAGCCTCACCCCTCACACACAGCCTCACCATTTACACACAGTCTCACCCCCACACACAGCCTCACCCATTTACACACAGTCTCACCCCCCACACAGTCTCACTCTTACACACAGCCTCACCCCTCACACAGCCTCACCATTTACACACAGTCTCACCCCCTCACACACAGTCTCACCCCTTACACACAGTCTTATCCCTGACACACAGCCTCAGCCCTTAAACACAGCCTCACCCCTTACACACAGTCTTACCTCCGCACACACAGCCTCACCCCTTACACAGTCTCATCCTCTCACACACAGCCTCACCCCTTACACACAGCCTCACCATTTACACACAGTCTCACCCCCACACACAGCCTCACCCCTTACATACACCCTCACCCCTCACACACAGCCTCACTCCTTACACACAGTCTCACCCCTCACACACAGCCTCACCCCTCACACACAGTCTCACCCCCTCACACACAGTCTCACTCCTCACACACAGCCTCACCCCTTACAGACAGTCTCACTCCTCACACACAGCCTCACCCCGTCTCACCCTCACACACAGCCTCAACCCTTACACACAGTCTCACCCCTTACACACAGCCTCACCCCTCACACACAGCCTCACCCCTCACACACAGCCTCACCCCTTACACACAGCCTCACCCCTCACACACAGCCTCACCCCTACACACAGCCTCACCCCTACACACAGCCTCACCCCACACACAGCCTCACCATTTACACAGCCTCACCCCTGACACACAGTTTCACTCCTCACACACAGCCTCACCCCTCACACACATCCTCACCCCTCACACACAGAATAACCCCTTACACACAGCCTCACCCAATACACACAGCCTCACCATTTACACACAGTCTCACCCCCTAACACAGCCTCACCCCTTCACACACAGCCTCACCCCTTACACACAGCCTCACCATTTACACACAGCCTCACCCCTGACACACAGTCTCAACCCCTCACACACATCCTCACCCCTCACACACAGCCTAACCCTTACACACAGTCTCACCCCCACACACAGCCTCACCTTTACACACAGTCTCACCCCTAACACAGCCTCACCCCTTACACACAGTCTCATCCCTCACACACAGTCTCACCATTTACCCACAGTCTCACCCCTGACACACAGTCTCACTCCTCACACAGCCTCACCCCTCACACACATCCTCACCCCTCACACACAGCCTAACCCCTTACACACAGTCTCACCCCACACACACAGCCTCACCATTTACACACAGTCTCACCCCCTAACACAGCCTCACCCCTCACACACAGTCTCATCCCCTCACACACAGCCTCACCCCTCACACAGCCTCACCCTTACACACAGCCTCACCCCATACACACAGTCTCATACCATTTACTCACAGCCTCACCCCATACACACAGTCTCACCTCACACACAGCCTCACCCCTTACACACAGCCTCACCCTCACACACAGTCTCACCCTCACACACAGCCTCACCATTTACACACAGTCTCATCACCCACACACAGCCTCACCCCTTACACACAGTCTCACCCCTCACACACAGCCTCACCCCCACACACAGCCTCACCCCTTACACACAGCCTCACCCCATACACACAGTCTCACCCACACACAGCCTCACCTCACACACAGCCTCACCCCTACACACAGTCCTCACCCCTCACACACAGCCTCACCTCACCCCTTACACACAGCCTCACCCCCACACACAGCCTCACCATTTACACACAGTCTCACCCCCTGACACACAGTCTCACTCCTCACACACAGCCTCACCCCTCACACACATCCTCACCCCTCACACACAGCCTAACCCCTTACACACAGTCTCATCCCCTCACACACAGCCTCACCCCCTCACACACAGCCTCACCCCTTACACACAGCCTCACCCCATACACACAGTCTCATCCCCCACACACAGCCTCACCATTTACACACAGCCTCACCCCATACACACAGTCTCACCCCTCACACACAGCCTCACCCCTTACACACAGCCTCACCCCATACACACAGTCTCACCCCTCACACACAGCCTCACCATTTACACACAGTCTCACCCTCACACACAGCCTCACCCCTTACACACAGTCTCACCCCTCACACACAGCCTCACCCCTTACACACAGTCATCCCTGACACACAGCCTCACCCCTTACACACAGTCTTATCTCCGCACACACAGCCTCACCCCTTACACAGTCTCATCCTCTCACACACAGCCTCACCCCCTACACACAGTCTCACCCCTCACACAGCCTCACCCCTCACACACAGCCTCACCCTCACACACAGCCTCACCCCCACACACAGCCTCACCCCTTACACACAGCCTCATCCCCTCACACACAGCCTCACACACAGCCTCACTCACCCCATACACACAGTCTCATCCCCACAGACAGCCTCACCATTTACACACAGCCTCACCCCATTTACACAGTCTCATCCCTCACACACAGCCTCACCCCTTACACACAGCCTCACCCCATACACACAGTCTCACCCCTCACACATAGCCTCACCATTTACACACAGTCTCACCCCCACACAGACTCACCCCTTACACACAGTCTCATCCCCTCATACACAGCCTCACCCCTCACACACAGCCTCACCCCTTACACACAGTCTCATCTCCTCAAACACAGCCTCACCCCTTAAAAACAGTCTAACCCCCTCAAACACAGCCTCACTCCTTACACACAGCCTCACCCCCTCACACACAGCCTCACCCCTTACACACAGTCTCATCCCCTAACACACAGCCTCACCCCCACACACAGCCTCACCCCTTACACACACAGCCTCACTCCTTACACACAGCCTCACCCCTTACACCACCCCCACACACATCCTCACCCCTCACACAGCCTCACTCTTTACACACAGCCTCACCCCTTACACACAGCCTCACCCCCTCACACACAGCCTCACCCCTTACACACAGCCTCACTCCTTACACACAGTCTCACTCCTTACACACAGCCTCACCCCTCACACACAGCCTCACCCCTTACACACAGCCTCACCCCTCACACACAGCCTCACCCCTTACACACAGCCTCACTCCTTACACACAGCCTCACTCCTTACACACAGCCTCACTCCTTACACAAAGCCTCAACCCCCACACACAGCCTCACCCCTTACACACAGCCACACTCCTTACATACAGCCTCACTCCTACACACAGCCTCACCCCACACACAGCCTCACCCCTTACACACAGCATTACTCCTTACACACAGCCTCACCCCTTACACACAACCTCACCCCCTCACACACAGCGTCACCCCTTACACACAGCCTCACTCCTTACACACAGCCTCACCCCTTACACACAGCCTCACCCCTCACACACAGCCTCACCCCTTACACACAGCCTCACTCCTTACACACAGCCTCAACCCTTACACACAGCCTCACTCCTTACACACAGCCTTACCCCTTACACACAGCCTCACCATTTACACACAGCCTCACCCCTTACACACAGCCTCACCCCTTACACACAGCCTCACCCCCTTACACACAGCCTCACCCCTTACACACAGCCTCACCCCTTACACACAGCCTCACCCCTTACACAAAGCCTCACCCCCTCACAAACAGCCTCACCCCTTACACACAACCTCACTCCTTACACACAGCCTCACCCCTTACACACAGCCTCACCCCCCACACACAGCCTCACCCCTTACACACAGCCTCAAACCTTACACACAGCCTCACCCCTTACACACAGCCTCACCCCTTACACACAGCCTCACTCCTTACACACATTCTCACTCCTTACACACAGCCTCACTCCTTACACACAGCCTCACCCCTTACACACAGCCTCACCCCTTACACACAGCCTCACCCCCCACACACAGCCTCACCCCTTACACACAGCCTCACTCCTTACACACAGCCTCACTCCTTACACACAGCCTCACTCCTTACACACAGCCTCACCCCCTCACACACAGCCTCACCCCTTACACACAGCCTCACTCCTTACACACAGCCTCACCCCTTACACACAGCCTCACTCCTTACACACAGCCTCACCCCCTCACACACAGCCTCACCCCTTACACACAGTCTCACCCCTAACACACAGCCTCACCCCTTACACATAGCCTCAAACCATACACACAGCCTCACCCCCTCAAACCCAGCCTCACCATTTACACACAGCCTCAACCCCTTACACACAATCTCACCATTTACACACAGCCTCACCCCATACACACAGTCTCACCCCACACACAGCCTCACCCCTTACACACAGCCTCACCCATTTACACACAGCCTCACCCCATACACACAGTCTCACCCCTCACACACAGCCTCACCCCTTACACACAGTGTTACCCCCTCACACACAGCCTCACCCCCCACACACAGCCTCACCCCTTACACACAGCTTTACCCCCACACAGCCTCACCCTAGACACACAGTCTCATCCCCCACACATAGCCTAACCATTTACACACAGCCTCACCCCATACACACAGTCTTACCCTTACACACAGTCTCATCCTCACAGACAGCCTCACCCCTCACAGACAGCCTCACCCCTCACACAGTCTCACCCCTCACACACAGTCTCACCCTTCACACACAGTCTCATCCCCTCACACACAGCCTCACCCTTACACACAGTCTCATCCCCTCACAGACAGCCTCACCACCCTCACACACAGTCTCACCTCACACACAGCCTCACCCCTCACACACAGTCTCACTCACCCCTTACACACAGTATCACCCCCTTACACACAGCCTCACTCCTTACACACATTCTCACTCCTTACACACAGCCTCAACCCTTACACACAGTCTCACCATTTACACACAGCCTCACCCCATACACACAGTCTCACCCCTCACACACAGCCTCACCCCTTACACACAGCCTCACCATTTACACACAGCCTCACCCCACACACACAGTCTCACCCCTTACACACAGCCTCACCCCTTACACACAGCCTCACCCTCACACACAGTCTCACCCCACACACAGCCTCACCCCTTACACACAGCTTTACCCCTTACATACAGCCTCACCCTAGACACACAGTCTCATCCCCCACACATAGCCTAACCATTTACACACAGCCTCACCCCATACACACAGTCTTACCCTTCACACACAGTCTCATCCCCTCACAGACAGCCTCACCCCTCACAGACAGCCTCACCCCTCACACACAGTCTCACCCCTCACACACAGTCTCACCCTTCACACACAGTCTCATCCCCTCACACACAGCCTCACCCCTTACACACAGTCTCATCCCCTCACAGACAGCCTCACCCCTCACACACAGTCTCACCCCTCACACACAGCCTCACCCCTCACACACAGTCTCACCCCTCACACACAGCCTCACCCCTTACACACAGTATCACCCCTCACACACAGCCTCACCCCTCACACACAGTCTCACCCCCTTACACACAGTCTCACCCCTTACACACAGCCTCACCCCTTACACACAACCTCACCCCAGACACACAGTCTCATCCCCACACACAGCCTCACCCCCTCACACACAGTCTCACCCCTCACACACAGCCTCACCCTTACACACAGCCTCACCCCTCACACAGTCTCACCCCTCACACACAGCCTCACCATTTACACACAGTCTCACCCCCTCACACACAGCCTCACCCCCCCACACACAGCCTCACCCCTTACACACAGCCTTACCCCATACACACAGCCTCACCCCTTACACACAGTCTCATCTCCTCAAACACAACCTCACCACCACACACAGCCTCACCCCTTACACACAGTCTTCACCCCCACAGCCTCACCCCTTACACACAGTCTCATCTCCTCACACAAAGCCTCACCCTTACACACAGCCTCACCCCCTCACACAGCCTCACCCCTTACACACAGCCTCACCCCTCACACACAGCCTCACCCCACACACAGCCTCACCCCTCACACACAGCCTCACCCCTTACACACAGCCTCACCCTTACACACAGCCTCACCCTTACACACAGCCTCACCCCCTCACACACACAGCCTCACCCCTTACACACAGCCTCACTCCTTACACACAGCCTCACCCCCCACACACAGCCTCACCCCCACACACACAGCCTCACCCTACACACAGCCTCACCCTTACACACAGCCTCACCCCTCACACACAGCCTCACCCCTTACACACAGCCTCAATACAGACCCTTACACACAGCCTCACCCCCCACACACAGCCTCACCCCTTACACACAGCCTCACCCATTACACACAGCCTCACCCCCACACAGCCTCACCCACACACAGCCTCACTCCTTACACACAGCCTCACCCCTTACACACAGCCTCACCCCCTACACACAGCCTCACCCCACACAGCCTCACCCCTTTCACACAGTCACCCCACACACAGCCTCACCCTACACACAGCCTCACCCCTTACACACAGCCTCACTCTACACACAGCCTCACCCCCTCACACACAGCATCACCCCTTACACACAGCCTCACTCCTTAGACACAGCCTCACTCCCTCACACACAGCATCACCCCTCACCCCTCACACACAGCCTCACCTCTTACACACAGCCTCACTCCTCACACACAGCCTCACCCCCACACACAGCCTTCACCCTTACACACAGCCTCACCCCTCACACACAGTCTCACCCCTCACACACAGCCTCATCCCCACACACAGCCTCACCCTTACACACAGCCTCCTCACACACAGCCTCACCCCCCACCCACAGCCTCACCCCTTACACACAGCCTCACCCCACACACATCTTCACTCCTCACCCCTTACACACAGCCTCACCCTCACACACAGCCTCACCCCTTACACACAGCCTCACCCCTTACACACAGCCTCACCCTCACACACAGCCTCACCCTCACACACAGCCTCACCCCTTACACACAACCTCACTCCTTACACACAGCCTCACCCCTTACACACAGCCTCACCCCACACACAGCCTCACCCCTTACACACAGCCTCACCTCACACACAGCCTCACCCCTTACACACAGCCTCACCCCACAAACAGCCTCACCCTTACACACAGCCTCACCCCTTACACACAGCCTCACTACTTACACACAGCCTCACCCCTTACACACAGCCTCACCCTCACACACACAGCCTCACCCCACACACAGCCTCACCCCTTACACACAGCCTCACTCCTTACACACAGCCTCACCCCCTCACACACAGCCTCACCCCCTCACACACAGCCTCACCCCTTACACACAGCCTCACCCCTTACACACAGCCTCACCCCTACACAGCCTCACTCCTTACACACAGCCTCACCCCCACACACAGCCTCACCCCTTACACACAGCCTCACCCCTACACACAGCCTCACCCTCACACACAGCCTCACCCCTTACACACAGCCTCACCCCTTACACACAGCCTCATTCCTTACACACAGCCTCACCCCTCACACACAGCCTCACCACCCCTTACACACAGCCTCACCCCTTACACACAGTGTCACCCCTCACACACAGCCTCACCCCTTACACATAGCCTCACCCCATACACACAGCCTCACCCCTCACACACAGCCTCACCCATTTACACACAGTCTCACCCTCACACACAGCCTCACCCCTCACACACAGCCTCACACCCACACACAGCCTCACCCCTTACACACAGCCTCAACACACAGTCTCAGTCTCACCCCCACACACAGCCTCACCCCTTACACACAGTCTCACTCTTACACACAGTCTCATCCCCACACACAGCCTCACCCCTTACACACAGCCTCACTCTTTACACACAGTCTCATCCTCACACACAGCCTCACCCCATACACACAGCCTCACCCCTCACTCACAGCCTCATCCACTCACACACAGCCTCACCCCCTCACACACAGCCTCACCCCTAAAACACAGCCTCACCCCCTCACACATAGCCTCACCCCTTATACACTGTCTCACCCCCTGCACACACAGCCTCACCCCTCACACACAGTCTCATCCCTCACAAACATCCTCACCCTCACACACACTCACCCCTTACACACAGACTCATCCCCTCACACACAGCCTCACCCCACACACAGACTCACCACTCACACACAGTCTCACCCCCTCACACACATCCTCACCCCTCACACACAGTCTCACTCCTTACACACAGTCTCACCTCCTCACACACATCCTCACCCCTCACACACAGTCTCACCCCTTACACACAGTCTCACCCCTCACACACATCCTCACCCCCTCACACACAGCCTCACCCCTCACACACAGCCTCACCTCTTAAAAACAGTCTTACCCCCCACACACAGCCTCACCCCTTAAAAACAACCTCACCCCTCACACACAGCCTCACCCCTTACACACAGTCTCATCCCCTAACACACAGCCTCAACCCTTAAAAACAGCCTCACTCCTTACACACAGTCTCATCCCCTAACACACAGCCTCACCCCCCCACACACAGCCTCACCCCTTAAAAACAGCCTCACCCCACACACAGCCTCACCCCCACACAGTCTTACCTCACACACAGCCTCACTCCACACACAGTCTCATCCCCTAACACACAGCCTCACCCCCACACACAGCCTCACCATTTACATACAGTCTCATCCTCTAACACACAGCCTCACCCCTCACACACAGCCTCACCCCCTCACAAACAGCCTCACCCCTCACACACAGCCTCACCATTTACACACAGTCTCACCCCCTCACACACAGCCTCACCCCTCACACACAGCCTCACCTCTTAAAAACAGTCTTAACCCCCACACACAGCCTCACCCCTTACACACAGTCTCATCCCCTCACACACAGCCTCACCCCCTCATACACAGCCTCACCCCCAAACACAGCCTCATTCCTTACACACAGCCTCACCACCACACACAGTCTTACCCCTCACACACAGTCTTACCCCTTACACACAGTCTCACCCCCTCACAAACCACCTCACCGCCCACACACAGCCTCACCCCTCACGCACAGCCTCACCCCTCACACACAGTCTTACCCCTTACACACAGTCTCACACCCCTCACGCACAGCCTCACCCCTCACACACAGTCTCACCCCTTACACACAGCCTCACCCCTCACACAGAGTCTCACCTCCTCACTCACCCTCTCACCCACTCACACACAGCCTCACCCCTCACACACACAGCCTCACCCCCTCACACACACACAGCCTCACTCCTCACACACTGTCTCACCACTTACACACAGTCTCACCCCACACACACAGCCTCACCCCTTACACACAGTCTCACTCCTTACAAACAGTCTTACCCCTCACACACAGCCTCACCCCTTACACACAGTGTCATCTCCTCAAACACAGCCTCACCCCTTACACACAGCCTCACCCCACACACAGCCTCCTCACCCCTTACACACAGCCTCACCACTTACACACAGCCTCACCCCTCACACACAGCCTCACCTACACACAGCTCCTCACACACAGCCTCACCCCTCACACACAGCCTCACCCCTCACACACAGCCTAACCATTTACACACAGCCTAACCCCTTACACACAGTCTCATCCCCTCACACACAGCCTCACCATTTACACACAGCCTCACCCCTCACACACAGTCTCACCCCTTACACACAGTCTCACCCCTCACACAGCCTCACCCCTCACACACAGCCTCACCCCTCACACAGCCTCACCTCCCTCTTACCCCACACACAGCCCCACCCCTTAACACAAGCCTCACCCCTCACACACAGCCTCACCCCTTACACACAGTCTCATCCCCTAACACACAGCCTCAACCCTTAAAAACAGCCTCACTCCTTAGACACAGTCTCATCCCCTAACACACAGCCTCATCACCCCTCACACACAGCCTCACCCCCCACACACAGTCTCATCCCCTAACACACAGCCTCACCCCCACACACAGCCTCACCATTTACATACAGTCTCATCCTCTAACACACAGCCTCACCCCTCACACACAGCCTCACCCCCTCACAAACAGCCTCACCCCTCACACACAGCCTCACCATTTACACACAGTCTCACCCCCTCACACACAGCCTCACCCCCTCACACAGCCTCACCTCTTAAAAACAGTCTTAACCCCCACACACAGCCTCACCCCTTACACACAGTCTCATCCTCACACACAGCCTCACCTCATACACAGCCTCACCACCACACACAGCCTCACCCCTTAAAAACAGTCTTACCCCCTCACACACAGCCTCACCCCTTACACACAGTGTCATCTCCTCAAACACAGCCTCACTCCTTACACACAGCCTCACCCCCTCACACACAGTCTTACCCCTTACACACAGTCTCACCCCCTCACGCACAGCCTCACCCCTCACACACAGTCTCATCCCTTACACACAGCCTCACCCCTCACACAGAGTCTCACCCCCTCACTCACACCTCTCACCCACTCACACACAGCCTCACCCCTCACACAGAGTCTCACCCCCTCACTCACCCTCTCACCCACTCACACACAGCCTCACCCACTCACACACAGTCTCACCCCCTGACACACTGTCTCACTCCTCACACACTGCCTCACCCCTTACACACAGTCTCACCCCCTCACACACACACAGCCTCACCCCTTACACACAGTCTCACTCCTTACACACAGTCTCACCCTACACACAGCCTCACATTTTACACAGCCTCACCCCCTCACACACAGCCTCATCCTCACACACAGCCTCACCCCTCACACAGAGCTCACCCCTCACACACAGCCTCACTCACTTACACACAGCCTCACCCCTGACACAGTCTCACCCTCACACACAGCCTCACCCTTACACACAGTCTCACCTCACACACACACAGCCTCACCCCTTACACACAGTCTCACTCCTTACACACAGTCTCACCCCTTACACACAGCCTCAACATTTACACACTCTCACCCCCTCACACACAGCCTCATCCCTCACACACAGCCTCACCCCTCACACAGAGTCTCACCTCCTGACTCACCCTCTCACCCACTCACACACAGCCTCACCCCTCACACACACAGCCTCACTCACTTACACACATTCTCACCCCCTGACACACTGTCTCACTCCTCACACACAGCCTCACCCCTTACACACAGTCTCACCCCCTCACACACACACAGCCTCACCCCTTACACACAGTCTCACTCACACAGCCTCACCATTTACACAGTCACCCCTACACACAGCCTCACCCGTCACACATAGCCTCACCCCTTACACACAGTCCCACCCCTCACACACAGCCTCACCATTTACACACAGTCTCACCCCCTCACATACAGCCTCACCTCACACACAGCCTCACCCCTTACACACAGTCTCACCCATCACACACAGCCTCACCCATTTACACACAGTCTCACCCCTCACACACATTCTCACCATTTACACACAGTCTCACCTCCCACACAGCCTCACCCCCTCACACACAGCCTCACCCCTTAGCCTCACCATTTACACACAGTCTCACCCCTCACACACAGCCTCACACCTTACACACAGTCTTATCCCTGACACACAGCCTCACCCTTACACACAGCCTCACCCTTACACACAGTCTTACCTCCACACACAGCCTCACCCCTTACACAGTCTCATCCTCTCACACACAGCCTCACCCCTCACACAGCCTCACCCCTCACACACAGCCTCACCCCTTACACACAGCCTCACCTCACACACAGCCTCACCTCACACACAGCCTCACCATTTACACACAGTCTCACTCCTCACACACAGCCTCACCCCTGTCTCACCCTCACACACAGCCTCAACCCTTACACACAGTCTCATCCCTTACACACAGTCTCACCCCTCACACACAGTCTCACTCCTCACACACAGCCTCACCACTTACACACAGCCTCACCCCACACACAGCACCTCACACACAGCCTCACCACCTCACACAGCCTCACCCCTCACACACAGCCTAACCCTTACACACAGTCTCACCCCACACACACAGCCTCACCCCTCTTACACACAGTCTCAACCCCTGACACACAGCCTCACCTCACACACAGTCTCACCCCTCACACACAGTCTCACTCCCTCACACACACACACACAGCCTCACCCCCCACACAGCCTCACCCTCACACACAAACTCACCCCTCACACACAAACTCACCCACTCACACAGCCTCACCATTTACACACAGTCTCACCCCCTTACACACAGTCTCAACCCCTGACACACAGCCTCACCCCTCACACACAGTCTCACCCCCTCACACACAGTCTCACTCCCTCACACACACCCTCACCCCTCACACACAGCCTCACCCCCACACACAGCCTCACCCCTCACACACAAACTCACCCCTCACACACAAACTCACCCACTCACACAGCCTCACCATTTACACACAGTCTCACCCCCTTACACACAGTCTCACCCCTCACACTCAGCCTCACCCATTTACACACAGTCTCACCCCTCACACACAGCCTCACTCCTCACACACAGCCTCACCCTCACACACAGCCTCACCCCACACACAGCCTCACCCCTCACACACAGTCTCACCCCTCACACACAGCCTCACCCCTCACACACAGCCTCACCCCACACACAGCCTCACCCCTCACACACAGTTTCACCCCCCACACACAGCCTCACCCCTCACACACAGTCTCACCCCCTCACACACATTCTCACCCCTCACACACAGCCTCACCCCTCACACACAGCCTCAGCTCCAGGATCTCATTGAGCTCATCTGTGTAGGTGGAGGATGTAGAGCAGGAAGTGGACTGGGTCCCACCCTGTTCACTGACAGCAACACGACCCCTCACCTTATCCTAACCAGAACTTCAGGTTCTGTTGTCATGGCAACACAACCAATCCCTCTATAGACACTAGTGACTTTTCCTTTCATTTGAGCATAGGAGCTAACTAAAACTAATGTTTAACCAATTGTCCATTTTTTTTTTTTTTTTACTGTCAATGCCAATCATAAAGCTAAAGCAGTGCGCTTTGCTTGTATCTCATTTGTCAGTAGACTTTTAGTGCGGCATTGTTATGGCAATATTAACCAATTGCCAAAGATCAACAGAGTTCCACATGTCTGTAACTCAGTACTGATGAGCATGAGTCTATTGCTAAACATCACTTCTCCATCTTTCACAGTTTTAGTCTGTCATCATTCCAAAAAGAAAGTTACCAATAGAACACATACAATTGTTTGCTTTTAGGAAAGCACATGTTTGTTACTACATGTACTATACATATACTGTAAAAAAAAATGTTACTCAATGCAATCAGTTCAGGTTTTTTTGTGTTTACTGGTGGTATATTGATTTTGCGCAGCATTTTCCATTAAGGAATTTTCATGCTCCTCATGTACAAATTTTTACTAAAGACATGTTTAGGATAAATATGGCATTCACAAATGTTTTTTTAACTAAAAAAACAAACACAGTTAATATTTTGTTTATTCTAAGTTAATGGCATGGTAATAGGGTGGCCGGTAGGGAGTGACACACACAACTTAAATGAATTGTTTAAGTTTTTAGCTGTGCTCCTAAAGGTCACCTGTTGTGCTCATATATTTCTCTCATTTCTTCATTCAAAGTTTTGTTCTAGAGAAAATGGCTTAAGATTAATGCTGGGTGTATACGTAAATTCTTCTTAGCATATCATTTTTTAACAAAGAAAAAGTGGTAAGCAGCAGGTTGTGAGGAAATACAATTCAATTTTATTTCTTCAGAAATAACCTTTGTCTGTAGGACAGGGCGAGAAAAACAAAAGAAAAAACAAACTCAGCCATGGGAAAAAGCGAAACCTCCCGGACAGACAGGCCATGCAATAGGCCTAGATGTGTCCAGGACAGCTACACACAGAACACTCACATATAGCCCATATTATCAGATAAATTTGAGTGACAGGACCTGGGTTCGGAGGGTTCAGGGGATTCCATGGTTGGGACAGAGATAACAGTAATGCAGACTGTGGGAGGTAGGCCTAATCCATAAAATCTCAAGGATGAGTAAAATTAAATGTAATAGTAGGTATAGTTAAATAAAATGGAGATGGTTGGGAATGTAACAGTCAAGGAGTCTTTTATTAGTAGAGTCATGGGAAATGTGGGGTAGAAATGGTGATGTATCCACTTATAAAAACCTGGGAGTGTTAGCTCTTATAATGTACGGCTCATGTAAAAACACGGAACAAGGAGTACCTGACAAAGAGCCAACACAACAAAAGGTAAAAGTCTGGAGAGTTAGGGCATGTACAGCAGAATGGATTTCAAAGAAGAACTTTGAACTTTTCAATAATTTTCTGTGTCATGTAATATTTTAAAAATAAACAATTAATTATGTTTATTTTATGTGTATGCAAGGTGTCATCAATCAAACATATCAAATATCAATTTCAACTATCTTTTCATCTTTCAAATGCTTAGTCTTATTATACACCATACAGCGTATAAAGTCTGCATGGCTCTAGAACATTGGGTTTCAAGGATAACACAAAGTGTCTTATTGCCTTCTCCATTTTGTATCAGTACTTCCATGGCTCACTGAGGCACTTCCATTGAGATAATATGTCCCATCAGATCCAAACAGCGGACTAACAGCAGATTTTAGTGAAGACGTGAGAGAGCAGCAAACACGAGAAGACATTGATTTGGACACGAGGCCAGTTGGTTGTGTCCGCCCCCACCCACATGGCCCGGGTTGGACTCTGTGACCAGGGGGAGGGGTGAGGGTATGTGGGTGACAGTGAGAGATGCTCAGGTCACTGCCGATAACAGGCAAAGGACACACTGTTCCGGTAAAAGCTGAAAAATACACTGCACATGGCTGTCCACTGAATATGATTTTTTTAAAAGCCCCAGAGTCCGTTTATAAAAAATTACCTGATGATGTTCTAAAGCTGCGAGAGCAAAGAGAAGCTATTAGTTTACACAAAATATTGTGCTTGTATATTATAATTACTTTATTCACATAAATGTATATATATTTTTCAAGACAGAGTTCATTAGAATGGCCCTAACAAACACAGGTTTTCTGTCATCATGGAGCTCTTTTAATTTGTTGTTATGTTATAAGTTGTTGATGTGATTTGGCCATCAAGGCCAGCGTAATTGGGTATAAAGTACAATGTAATAAAATAAATAATAATTAAAAAATAAAGTGAAAGTAAATCCAAATAAAATATAGCTTTTGCTTTAAGTCTTGAGGTCACCGTCTTTCCTTTCTTTTGACCTCCATTCATACTAGGGCTTTCATCTGGGTCCGAAATTGTCCAGGGCCCAGTTCGGAGTTTAAATTTTTCCTTTTGTAAAACTTCTCCATCACTGTCACCGTAGTCTCGCTAGCCACAATGCCACTGTCACTGCCACCTGTCACATCCATAGATGTAAATAAACATGGATGTAATGCGCCCATTGGTCCCCTATTCACCAATATTGTCATTACAACCGGGCAATAAAATGGCAGTTACATCCAGGCTTTTTGGCTTTTACTGCATAGTTAAACAATAGTTTTCAGATAGTATAAACGGACATATTAACCAAAAATTCACCCCCAGAGTTGTCACGTAGTAAAAATGTAGCTCTAGAGACCGGAGCCATCTTTTGTACCAGGCTTTGTATCAGACATGAAATATATACAATCATGTCTAACTCACTAACACTGTATCCTCAGTGGGACAGAAATCTCCCCAAAAATAAAAAAAAATCCTGTTGTGCTATTTATAACAAGAGATTGTGTATATAACCTAGTGTGTGAGGCTATACACCACGACACATAAAAAAAAGGAATATAGGCCGATACACTGGAGCCAACAGAGTCAAATTTGTACAAAATACCCTAAAATGACCTACTGTTCCAGAAGACATGGGTGACACTTTTTTGGCACTACACTTGATACATGCATCTACCTCCTTGTGTACCAAACTGTAATAACATGTAAGTACATTGTACACACATTGTACACACGAATTATGTGTACTTACATATTGTAGGTAGGGTAGGGTTGGGGTATATATGTACTATGTAGTTACATACTATTACAGTTTGTTACAGTTTGTTACATTGTTCTTAATGAGGTAGATACAATCTATAAAGTGTAGTATTAGATATGTTTTTTCTTCCGAAATTGCCACCTTATACGTCTCTATTTGTAAACAAAGATGGTGGCCGCTATCCATAGGTTGCACAGAAAAGGCTCTGCGCCATCAGCAGGAAGTTGCACAGGGTTGTTTGATGTACTTTCACTGATCTTCATTACAAAGTTTGTCATTGCAGCTAAGAAATAATAATTATTAATCTATTCACTATTGGCCTATGAAAAGTCATTATTAGACTATGCAATGCCCTGCAGAAGACTGCAGTACCTATAACAGGCTTTTAAAATGTGTAATATGGACATTCAACATTTTTTGTGTTGTCTTTGGTAAAAAATAAACAACAGTTAAGTATAGATGTTGTTTAAAAAGTATGACTCACTGGAGTCCACATTTAATATTAAAAATATTTAAGTTTTGATGTTGTTAAAACATTGGCAGGAAACCACACAATTATAAACAGACCGTAGTAACTCATCATTGTGCTGCTCTGATGAAAGGCCTGGATTTAATGTGAGCGTGGTGGTGGACTTTGGGGTCCTGCCGAGTCTACGTGGGCAGCCACAGGTCAGAAAGAGCAGGTAACTCATTAGCCAGTCCGGTCGAACCAAGTCTGTGAGTGAGACCCGCCATTATTTAACTCTTAAAAGTCGGACACCCAAACCTTTTGTCAGGGACAAAAGAGATATGGATGTTGATGGTTTGATCAGAGATGGGTTCAATTACAAATAAGTTCTCATAGTCCAGTCTAAATCTAAGCTCTTAGTTAAAGAGTAAGTCACTTTATTAATTTGTATAGTTTGATGCGTAAAGGATAGACCAGAGACTTGTTTTTATGTCAGTGTATTGCTCAGGTGTGCTCCATCAAAACTGACAAAGGTACAGTGAAGTAACACCTTTCAAATCACAGCCTATTATCTCCAAAAAACTGGCACGGAACTGAACACAAAAAATATGTATTTGCTTTGTAACAATAACATTAACATAAAATCTAAAAATAAAGTGTTCAAATGAAAAGATCACAACCAGGTATTATATAATGTAATTCAGCAAGTTATGTAATTTTCTTGTGTAATTTTAATTCAGTGATCAACTTCAACTATTAGAAAAGTATAGGTTTTAGCCATAAATGTATAATAAGATTTGGACCGCCCCCTCTCTCCTGCCTAGTGGCCACTCAATATAATATATATTGCAGTGAAAAAATCCCATGCGGCCCAGAAAGGATTTTCCCCATAGAGCGCAATGTAAATACACAACTGGTATTCAGCTGACAAGCCACCTACAACTACCAAAATGGTCAGATTTTGTACTGTTTTTTCTTTATTTTATTTTATTTTTTTTGCATTTTCATAGACTTTTCTCAGTAAAACATCTTTCAGTCAACTAAAAAATAACTTTTGTGACGTCAGCGCTTTACGCCCATTCGTCAGACTGGATTACGTGGAACCCGGCAGTGGGTAAAACACAATAGCGCACCTGCTCTGTGGGCCGCACAACACGGAAATAACGTTTTTGCCGTGCTGTGCATGTAGTGGCACAATTAAACCCTTGAAAAAAACTTGGACATACAGCAAAAAAATTCTTTAAAAAAAAAGATTGAAGTAAAAGCATTTGTCATTAAGGCTCAGGAGAGTCGTTAGTTACACTGAACCTTTCAGGTGGTGTTTGTTGTTGATTTGGGCTTCAAAACACTGTTACTGGGCAACATAAATCTGTTCAAAGAGGGCTTTTCCATTTTCACAAAAATGACATCCTTCACCCCTTTCTCAAACCATCTGGCCTCTCTGGCCCAGATAAGCAGAAGAAAATGGATGAATGGATTAAGGCTTTAGTTGACTGTGTTCCTCTTTTGTTTTGTATTTTTTGTGTCATTCCACTGTTTTTGAGTGGGTTCTAATTTTCTTTGTGGTCCAATCCTGCCACTACACAGCACAACTGAGCAATGTCAATGGAAATTAATGTCCATCCATTCTAGAGCCTGTTCTACTGATACAGTCAAAGTTTTAGCTTGAAGATTATTCCTTTTTTTGAGGACCTCAAATATGTACCATGACTATATTAAACTTCTGACTGGGAATTTTTACAAAATGTTTATATTCATACTCACATCAGAAACTAAGTTCATTTAAGAGTGAATGACTTCTAACACCAACATGATTACCTCTATTTGCAACCGAGGGTGTATTTTTTATTTAGATTCTCTGATTGCCAATAATAATAATAATAATAATAATAATAATAATAATAATAATAACAATAACAATAATAATAATAATAATAATAATAATAACAATAATAATAATAATAATAATAATAATAATAATTAAAGCCATAGTCGATAAAGGCCCTCGCCTCCCTTGAGACAGCGAGGACACATATATTCGGAGAATTGCATGTCGTGCTTTAAAGCAAATTTGGAGCTGTTTAGATGAAAAGCCTTTAGCACAAAGTGTACGATTTAGGTGGTCATGTATTCCACCCAACATAGTAGATTTTCTGTTGAGTTTACGGTATGGCTGTAATAAACTTTTCTGTTTGCCCTAAGGTGTCCTATGGATGTACCAAGTTTTGTATTTCTACATTGGAAAAATTTACTTTCATTTTCCATAGAACCAATTATTTTGACTTTTCTAGGGGTCGCCACTGAGTCATTTTTCATATTTTTTTTTCGGGGACTTCAAATACATACATTTTTGCCGAGCTTGAAGTCTGGGACCAATAAAAATTACTTTTAGTTGCACGTTTACTGGGTCAAATTGAGGATCATTTTACAGAAAAATTATAATAAAAAAATATATACCGAATTATAATAAAAAAAAATATAACTCGAGCAAAAAAGTCTAGAAAAACACTTGTCTCATTTACATACATGTGTTTAGCTCATTTTGCCCAAGTTTGGTGTCTGTGGAATGAAGCAACTTTTTCTGTGTACTTTTAAAAAGAGGTGTATTTTAAGTCGGTTCACATTTTCAATTCAAAATGGCCGCCTTCCTGTGTGTGATAGGTGTGGTCCCCATTGGCTTTTTGTTCATAAGCCCATGGTGGATGTGTGTACCAAGTTTTATTTGCCTACAACAAACTAAAAATTTCACTTCCCATTGACTTTTTCACATTTTTGGGACGTTGCTATGGCAACACATTTATAGATAGGGGTGGTTGTCATTGGCTTTATGCTCGTCATGACATAAGAGATGTGTGTACAAAATTTTATGTCTCTATGACAAACTAAATTCTTGGGTCCATTATAAGTTTGTAGGGGCGCTGGAGAGCCATTTCTAAAGATAACCCTTTTATTTACATATTTTTGTGTTCAGGTCATGAATGTGCACAAACGCCTTTTGGGTCCAACTCGATCCGAGAAGGCGTTTGAGAGTTAAGAGACGTTTTATTTTCACAAAAATGGCCACCTCGTTACAGGCTTGCCACACCCATACCCGATAAGATATCAACAACAAAGTCACAACTTTGGTTGGCACACGTGTCTAGATGATACTCACCAAATTTGGGGCCATTTAGATTAAAACACAATGATTTGCATCTTTCTGCGCAAGAGTGCGATTTTAGTGGCATGGCGGACTTCCTGTTAAGTTTAGGTGTGACTGTCATTGACTTTTCTGTTTGCCCTGAGGTGTCCTATGGATATACCAAGTTTCATTTTTCTACGTTGGAAAAAGTTACTTTCACTTTCCATAGGCCCAATGTATTTTGATTTTGTAGGGTCGCCACTGAGTCATTTTTCGTATTTTTTTCGGCGTCTTCAAATACATACCATTTTTGCCGAGCTTGAAGTCTGGGACCAATATAATGACTTTTTGTGCATGTTCACTGGGTCAAATTTAGGATCATTTGGTCACAATAAAAAAAAAAAAAAAAAAAAAATAATACATGATTAAACTTCACGGTAATGTCAAATAACCGGGCCTGTGCTACTGCTGGGGCCTTCTACACCACCTTGTAATTTAGAGTTAAAGGTCTCCACAATCCCTGGTTTTCCTGGGAGCTGTCTAAACCTTTGAAAATAATAGATTATGTTTGGGCTAAGGCGAGAAAAACAAAGTACTGGCTGGAGATTTGAGCCATTAAAATGGCAAAATGTAAATATTACTTGTCTAAAAGTACAAGTTTACAAGTTCCAAAGGATTCTGAGGAGTTTTCTAAGACTCTAGCCGTGGCTCTGGAGGGGCCTCCTCTAAAGGAAGGATCCTGGCAATTGGGAAATGGCATTTATTTCCCAAAGAAATGGCTGCCTCTTCACAGACTCATTACGACCACAGCCACAAATATATCAAAAAAAAAATTGATAACTTTTTTGGCACACGTGTCTAGATGATACTCACCAAATTTGGAGCTGTTTAGATGAAAAGCCTTTAGACAGAAGGGGTGCGATTTAGGTGGTCACGCATTCCACCCAACATAGTAGATTTCCTGTTGAGTTTACGGTATGGCTGTAATAAACTTTTATGTTTTTGCCCTGAGGTGTCCTATGGATGTACCAAGTTTTGTATTTCTACAAATACAAATAAAAATTTACTTTTACTTTCCATAGGCACAATGTATTTTCATTTTCCAGGGGTCGCCACTGAGTCATTTTTCATTATTTTTTCTCTGGGACTTCAAATACATAAATTTTTTGCCGGGCTTGAATTTTGGGGCCAATAAATTTGACTTTTAGTTGCACGTTTACTGAGTCAAATTGAGGATCATTTTACAGAAAAATTATAATTTATAAGAATATAACTCGAACAAAAACGACAAGAAAAGCGCTGACTATTGAACACACGTGTTTAGCTCATTTTGCCTAAGTTTGGTGTTTGTGGAATGAAGCAGCTATTTTCTATTGTTTTTCAAAAGAGAGTTACGTATTCTAAAGGTGCGTTCACACCAAACGCGAATTAAGTGTTAAGCGCGAGTGATTTACATGTTAAGTCAATGCGATTCGCGCGAAAGAGGCGGCACGAAAGAGGCGGCGTGAATGATGCGATTTTGTGCGAATTGAGCGTTTAACGCATGGAACGGACCCAACGCGTCATTCGCGCAAGTTGAAAAATCTGAACTTTGCTGAATATTTGCGCCACGTTAACCAATCAGGAGCTTGCTCTAGTAGTGACGTGCTACGAACGGAGGCGGACCATAGCGGCAGAAATCCAAAACAACAATGGAGGACGAAGTTATCGGGGGTCCCCGAAAAAAAAAATACGAAAAATGACTCAGTGGCGGCCCCTAGAAAAGTCAAAATACATTGGGCCTATGGAAAGTGAAAGTAACTTTTTTCCAACGTAGAAAAATGAAACTTGGTATATCCATAGGACACCTCAGGGCAAACAGAAAAGTCAATGACAGTCACACCCTAAACTTAACAGGAAGTCCGCCATGTGGGGTGAAAGGCGCGGCCACTAAATTCGCACCCCTTGCGCAGAAAGATGCAAATCATTGTGTTTTAATCTAAATGGCCCCAAATTTGGTGAGTATCATCTAGACACATGTGCCAACCAAAGTTGTGACTTTGTTGTTGATATCTTATCGGGTATGGGTGTGGCAAGCCTGTAACGAGGTGGCCATTTTTGTGAAAATAAAAACGTCTCTTAACTCTCAAACGGCTTCTCGGATCGAGTTGGACCTAAAGGCGTTTGTGCACATTCATGACCTGAACACAAAAATATGTAAATAAAAGGGTTATCTTTAGAAATGGCTCTCCAGCGCCCCTACAAACTTATAATGGGACCCAAGAATTTAGTTTGTCATAGAGACATAAAATTTGGTACACACATCTCTTATGTCATGACGAGCATAAAAGCCAATGACAACCACCCCCTATCTATAAATGTGTTGCCATAGCAACGTCCCAAATAGTTGGAAAAAGTCAATGGGAAGTGAAAATTTTAGTTTGTCGTAGGCAAATGAAACTTGGTACACACATCCAGCATGGGCTTATGAACAAAAAGCCAATGGGGACCACACCCTATCACACACGGGAAGGCGGCCATTTTGAATTGAAAATGTGAACCGACTTAAAATACACCTCTTTTTTAAAAGAACTCAGAAAATAGCTGCTTCATTCCACAGACACCAAACTTGGGCAAAATGAGCTAAACACATGTATGTAAATGAGACAAGTGTTTTTCTAGACTTTTTCGAGTTATATATTTTTATTATAATTCGTATATATTTTTTATCATATTTTTCTGCAAAATGATCCTCAATTTAACCCAGTAAACGTACAACTAAAAGTCATTTTTATTGGTCCCAGATTTCAAGCCCAGCGAAAAATTTATGTATTTGAAGTCCCCGAAAAAAAAATACGAAAAATGACTCAGTGGCGACCCCTGTGTTGCCATAGCAACGTCCCAAAAAATGTGAAAAAAGTCAATGGGAAGTGGAAATTTTTAGTTTGTTGTAGGCAAATAAAACTTGGTACACACATCCACCATGGGCTTATGAACAAAAAAGCCAATGGGGACCACACCCTATCACACACAGGAAGGCGGTTATTTTGAATTGAAAATGAATAGAATAGCCATGGCGCCCCCCGAGGCAGACGTGTTTGCCAGCTCCGCGCTAAAATTTCGAACTTTTTCTCTTTTTGTATGTTTTTGTTTTTCGTTCTTTCTGCAGTGCACAAATGCCATGCACTGCTAACATACAACCGTCAGGCATTATTGGACATCGCCAACTCACGAAACTTTGTTTTTAGTGGTTCTATTCGCTGGAGCTGCAGCTCATTGTTCGCCCATACCACCAAAACTTTTACCCGAGGGCCACGGCACCGGTCTCGAGTGAGTTCGCTGACCCCAGGAGAGTGCTTCGAGACGGCGCGCAAGCGAGGCAAGAGGGGAGGGCTACATGCTAGGCTAAAAGCTCGCGCTAGCCGACCACCGCTACCCAGCCTCCTGTTAGCGAATGTACGTTCCCTGGAAAACAAATTGGACGAGCTACGAGCCAGGATTTCAACCCATCGGGAAATCAGAGAGTGCTGCGCCCTGATTTTCACCGAGACCTGGCTCTCAGACAAGGTCCCGGACAACGCCATTCAGCTACAGACTCACTCGCTTCACCGAGGCGACGAGCGGCGGCATCCGGTAAGTCTAAAGGCGGGGGTGTGTGTGTGTTTGTAAACAACTCGTGGTGCGAAGATATACAGACTGTTGACGAGCACTGTTCACCAGATGTGGAGTTATTACTGCTAAAGTGCCGTCCGTATTACATACCGAGGAATTTACTGCTGTGTTTTTGGCGCTGTTTACATCCCCGCGTGCTGACGCCACAGCAGCACTCAGCAAACTCCATGGCGTCATCAGCGCGTTAGAAACGGCTCATCCTGGCGCTGTTTTTATTGTTGCTGGTGACTTCAACCACTGTAGTTTGCGGACTGTATTCCCCAAATACCACCAGCATGTTGACATTCCCACCCGTGATAAAAACACTCTTGACCACGTCTACAGCAACATACGTGGTGCATACAGGGCTGCACCCCGCCCCCACTTCGGACACTCGGACCACATCTCTTTGTTCCTGTACCCTGCTTACAGACAAAAGACTGAAACAAGCACACCCTGTCACCAAACAGATCAAACTCTGGACCCGGAGAGCGAGATCACCCTGCAGGATTGTTTTGCACTGACAGACTGGGATGTGTTTAAAGCTGCAGCCACTGTGGAGGACTCTTCCATCAGTGTACAGGATTATGCTGAGTATGTGTCTGGGTACATCAGCACTTGTGTTGATAACATCGTGCCCACCATACGAATCAGGAAGTTTCCCAACCAGAAGCCCTGGATAAACAGTCAGGTGCGTCACATGCTGCGTGCTCGCTCTCTTGCATTTAGATCAGGCAATGAGAACGAGTACAAAGCTGCAGTATGGACTGAGAAAAGCCATCACAGCGGCCAAGAGGCAGTACAGAGAGAAGCTGGACAGCTTCTACTCTACTGATTCAGGGCGGATGTGGCAAGGCCTGCAGCACATCACAGACTACAGGACCACCACCAACAACATCGCATCAACAGACAGCCTGCCGGATGACCTCAACAATTTCTACGCCCGCTTTGAGGCTCCCAGCAACACTGCAGAGAGGGAGCTCACACACACCTGGATCACCCAACCCCTCCCTCCACCAACCATCTCAACAACACAGGTACACAGAGCTCTGAGGAAGATCAACCCCCGCAAAGCAGCAGGACCAGACAACATTCCTGGGCGGGCCCTCAGAGCATGTGCCAACGAGCTGGTTGATGTTTTCACCTCCATCTTCAACCTCTCCTCAGCCAGCGCATTGTACCACCATGCTTCAAGACCACGACCATCGTCCCCCTGCCCAAGAAGAACCCACCCACCTGCCTGAATGACTACAGGCCAGTGGCACTCACTCCAATCATTATGAAGTGTTTCGAGAGAGTGGTGCTGGCCCACATTCAGAGCAGCATACCGGACACCATTGACCCCCTGCAGTATGCCTACCGACCCAACAGGTCCACCTCGGATGCTATCGCTACTGCTGTCCCTACTCCCTGTCACACCTGGAGAACAAGGACTCATACATACGGATACTTTTTATAGATTACAGCTCCGCCTTCAACACGGTCATCCCACACAAACTCACCCACAAACTGTCCACACTTGGTTTGCACCCCACCCTCTGTGACTGGCTCCTAGATTTCCTGACTGGCAGGCCTCAGTCTGTCAGGATTGGTAATAGGACTTCAGCCAGCACCATCACAAACATTGGTACTCCACAGGGCTGTGTACTCAGCCCCATCCTCTACACCCTGTACACCTACGACTGTGTCGCCTCTCACAAGGACAACATCATCCTGAAGTTTGCTGACGACACCGCAGTGATAGGGACTCGCTGGCGGTGACGAGGCAGCTTACAGGAGGAGGTGGCCAGTCTGGTGTCATGGTGTGAAGACAACAACCTCACCCTCAACACGGACAAGACAAAGGAGATGATAGTGGACATGAGGAGAGAGAGGAGAACGCCTCAGCCACTGTTCATCCGGGAACTTGAAGTGGAGAGGGTGAGCAGCTTCAAATACTTGGGTGTCCACATCAATGAGGACCTCACTTGGACACCTCACATCACGCAGCTGGTCAAGAAGGCTCAACAGCGGCTGTATTTTCTGAGGAGGCTGAGGAAGTTTGGCATGTCGCCCAAGATCCTCAGCAACTTCTACAGCTGCACCATTGAGAGTGTCCTGACCAGCTGCATCACTGTGTGGACGGCAGCACTTCTGTCATGGACCGCAAACGCCTGCAGAGAGTGGTGAAGACTGCGCAGAAGATCACCAGGACTCCACTGCCCTCTCTGCAGAGCATCTACCACCGCAGAGTCCACAGAAGAGCTGCTTCCATCCTCAAAGACCCCTCCCACCCCCAACATGGTCTGTTCACACTTCTACCCTCAGGACGGAGGTACAGAAGTGTGAAATGCAGGACTTCCAGAATGAAGAACTCATTCTTTCCCTCTGCCATAAGACTCCTAAACAGCAGATAGGAGTCTACAATCACAATCACAACATTACATGAACAATTGTTTACCTACTGCACTACCTCACTTTACTTTACACCGTCACTTTACTTTACATGTCACTTTACACCATCACAACTGCACTACCTCACTTTACTACTTTACTCCTTTTGCCCTCTTGTATTTTTTTTTTTTTTTTTTTTTTTGTATATTTGTATTTTTTGTACTGCATTATTATCACTTGTATATTTGTCTTATTTTTTATTTTTACTTACTTGTGTGACATTTTACTGTGGACGGCAAAGTAAGAATTTCATTGTACAGGGAAACATGCTTTCTGTCTGTACACATGACAATAAACACTTTGAATCTTGAATCTTGAATCTTAATTCATTAGAGTCATATTATATTGAGCCAACTAGCTAGCTAAAGCCTGAGCTAATTTGCCGTACTTTACGACTAGTTTTCCACCGACGAGTGTATGTGTTTATCCAGAGAAAGTGTGCAGAAAGGAGCCTGAGGAACATGTATTTAAAGTAGAGGAGAAAGAAGATGGAGAAGAGAAGTGGGTTAGCAGCAGGTTTAGGACAAAAGTGGAAGTACTCTGCGGTTCTGTCTTTCCTTGACCCCGAGTCATCCCACGATTGACAAGCGAGACTGTGGAAAGAGGGTCCAAGAATTACGACCACCCCGAGGACCAGGGCAAGACAGAAGCAGCAGCAGGACATTCAGAGACAGGAGGAGTGTGGACAAGTGAAGCCACACAGGGAATACTGTATGTGATGTTCAAATGTTAACTTGTATTAATATTTAATAATGTAATGTGTAGATATATTGTCATGACAGAGCTGACTTTTGATGCCAGTGAGCCTGCCCCCCCCCCTGCGAAAACCTGCTGCTGCTTCAGCTTCCTCTGCCCCATCCACATCTGCTGCTGTATCCACAGGTGTGTACAGCCAATATATACATATCATATACAATATACATATTGTATACAATCATTTACAGTAAGCCCTCATAGCCTCTTACATTCACATACAAACACAACCCTGGTGGTTTGTTAATGAGTTGATAATGTTTTTCTGCTTTTTTCATGTGTCATTTCATACAGGGCAACCAAAGAGAAGACCCAGTTCAGAAGCTCTCCGAACACATGCTGTAGCTCCAGCTCCATGTTCAGAAGATGAGCTCTTCTCTTGAGTCTGGTTGGTCCCTTTTCTGCAGAAGTTACTGTTACTAGACAAAAGAATTTGTCAAATATCAAATGCATACATTAATCTATGAAAGCAGCACAGTTCTGCTTCATTTGGAACCCAGTGTAATGATTTTAAAATGATGCAGCTGTCACTGCAGGGAATAAACCAGACTGTCTCTGTTCTCCTCTCCTTCACTTTAGGATTCTTTTATTTCTGCTTGGTAATGGTGCATTAAGTTTTGTGTATAGTTTTTATATTTCCATTTTTTGTTTTTAAATAAATGTTTTATATAATGACCAAAAGTTTTGATGTGTTTGTGCCGAAGTCATTATAATTTATATTTGTCACAAACATTTCAATATTTCAGACTGATTTATTTAGAATGTTCAGTATTTAATACTAGATTACTTATGGTAAACATTTGTTATTTTTTATTATATTCTATTGCAAACACATCTACAATAGTACAGTAAGAAAACAGTTATTTATGATTTGACCAGTGTTGTATTAATGAGAAACAAGACATGAGTCAGAGATTCCTTTTGGAGGCTGGCTCCATTTATTAAAGAAATAAACACAAATAAGAGATACAACACATACCACATGTTATGACACATGTTATAAATACAATTGTAAATACGATTTACAGTTTTATATGCATAATACTATATTGACTGTACCGATAACTGTTCAGAAGACTGTAGTTGTACACATATTAATTACTCATGATCACACCAAATATTAATAGGAGACAGATGGACAGACTTAACACAGGAAATGTGTTAACTCTCTCCACAGGAGATGGAGAGACACAGGAGATGGAGACTTAACACAGGACTTAACCTGCGGAAATCATCGCACCGACTCGGGACAACAGGTCATCGAACTGGGGGCGGGTCAGTGGGAAAGCGGCGTCAGCCAGGCGCAGCTCCTGGAGGAGTTTGTGAAACTCACGGAGCTGGGTCTGAAGCATCCGATGTAACCCCGCACAGCACCGAACGGGTTCACGCCGTTTTTCAGTCCTCCAAAGTAAATGGAGCACTGCTACTTTCTCGACAAAATCCATCTCAACCATTCTTCAACAAGACCGGAAGACAATCCGCCTGGCAGAAGCCCCTCCTATGACGCAAATTTGCATCTGTTGTTGATTGAATTTCACGCACGAATAAAGCGAGTAAAATCAAAATGTTCAAGCGCCCAACTCCAGCAATTTATTCGCGCAATTCGCAATTTGTGTGAACGTACCATAAGGCGGTTCACATCTTCAAATAAAAATGGCCACCTTCCCGTGTGTGATAGGGTGTGGTCCCCATTGACTTTTTTGTTCATAAGACCATACTGGATGTGTGTACCAAGTTTCATTTGCCTACGACAAACTAAAATTTTCACTTCCAATTGACTTTTTCCACATATTTGGGACGTTGCTATGGCAACACATTTATAGATAGGGGGTGGTTGTCATTGGCTTTTATGCTCGTCATGACATAAGAGATGTGTGTACCAAATTTCATGTCTCTATGACAAACTAAATTCTTGGGTCCCATTATAAGTTTGTAGGGGGCGCTGGAGAGCCATTTCTAAAGATAACCCTTTTATTTACATATCTTTGTGTTCAGGTCATGAATGTGCACAAACGCCTTTTTTGGGTCCAACTCGAGCCGAGAAGGCGTTTGAGAGTTAAGAGAAGTTTTATTTTCACAAAAATGGCCACCTCGTTACAGGCTTGCCACACCCATACCCGATAAGATATCAACAACAAAGTCACAACTTTGGTTGGCACATGTGTCTAGATGATACTCACCAAATTTGGGGCCATTTAGATTAAAACACAATGATTTGCATCTTTTTGCGCAAGGGGTGCGATTTTAGTGGCCGCGCGTTTCACCCCACATGGCGGACTTCCTGTTGAGTTTAGGGTGTGACTGTCATTGACTTTTCAGTTTGCCCTGAGGTGTTCTATGGGTGTACCAAGTTTTGTATTTCTACATTGGAAAAATTTACTTTCACTTTTAATAGGCCCAATGTATTTTGACTTTTCTAGGGGTCGCCACTGAGTCATTTTTTTTCGGGGACTTCAAATACATAAATTTTTCGCCGGCCTTGAATTTTGGGACCAATAAAAATTACTTAAAAAAAATAAATAACTCGAGCAAAAACATAAAGCCCTCCCGGTCATCACCGGCTCGGGCCTAATAATAATAATAATAATAATAATAATAATGTAAAACTTTATTGTGTTCTAACAGTTACAACAACAACCTAGAATGACTCAAAATAATTTACTCCAGAATGAGGAAGTCAAGCTAAAGTGCACAGGTCAATGGTGACAGCCAGTGCCATAGAAACCACT
Source organism: Perccottus glenii (assembly GCA_024416835.2). Classification (NCBI taxonomy): domain Eukaryota; kingdom Metazoa; phylum Chordata; class Actinopteri; order Gobiiformes; family Odontobutidae; genus Perccottus; species Perccottus glenii. Next base: position 33,653,967 of record CM044550.2, on the reverse strand, counting down.
TTGCAATCAAAGCTCTCTGCTCACCCTTAGATCCTCCCAGCCTTAGCTCCAGGTCCCTCAGCATTGCATTGCGTCGTCTTACTGCAGCGCCAATTCTCACGTTTCTCATCGTTTTCATGTATCATTACTCAGTCTGACAAATTACACCGGCTGCGTCTCAAGTGGCTCTGCGTCAATCAGTCAAACAAACCAGGAAAACACAGGAAGTAGGCACTAAATTTCAAAATAAGCTTCTGCTACGCTATCAAAATGAAAGCTCACTAAAACATAACTTTGTGTTTTGGTAGTTTGTGTTGTCTGATCACCGAGCAAGCTCAATTGTAGAAAAAACAACCGTAAATATGCCATATATTTTCATTTGAACTAAGAATAAAAAATACAATATAGTGCAACAAACATAATATGGGAGAGGACAATGTAGCTTAGCCATTTGAAGAAGCAAGAATATCACAAAAGAATTGATGAAGTTGGCAAAAGAGAGGGAGAGCCACACACACAGAGCAGTTGCAGCGACGCTGACGCTTCTAGTGTAAATTTACTCTTTTAAAGCAGACGCAACGCTTGTAAGACGCTTTCGGTGTAAATTGGGGCTACATGTCCTCCCTCACCCCAGATCAAGGGTCACATGATCTGTGATCACAGTGCTGCCTTTTTGTCCAAGACAAATTTCTCCTATGGGAGACAATTAAAGAACTTTGAACATGACAAGATAGCTCACTGTGTTTACGTTTGTATCTTACTTAAGCAAGGCTTCGGGATGGATCCGACCGTTTAACTGAGATTCTATGCACAGGAGTGACACATGTTCTGTGACTTGAGGGGGGTTCATCTGAATGGTCCAGTAATCTGACTACTCCAACAGCTGCTGCTTCTACTGCTTACAGCCTATGACTACTATATGTGCTGAATATCACAGAAATTCATATGGATTCTCCTAGAACACACCATAGCAGAGTACAGTTCAAATCAAACAATGCCCAACAAAGTTCAGAGTTCTAGTTATTCACTTTTAATATGAGCCACAAATGTCACCAAAATAACACCTGGTTCTTGTAAAAGTCTCTCTGATGCACCACACTTTCATATTAGGTATTACAGATGTAAAAGAAAGGTTTTTCTATTGTTCTTCACTGTAAAGTGGTTAATTTACATTTAATCTTTGTTTATTTGATCAAAATCATAATGAACTAGTGACACAGTATACAGAAGTATAATACAGATGTAGATACTTGTTCTATTACTGTATAGACCATTCTCACTCACTTTTTGTTGATGCTATGTTTTGAGGCGTGTCAGAAATCTGGCTGCTTAGCATACAACTAACACTGTAACTATAAAAATATAAATAACAAGCAAAAACCTGTCCCTCTTTTATTGTGTTCAACACTTAGATTTTAAAAGTTTTATAATAACACAATGTAAATATATATGTACATGATGCGGAGCTGAGGAGGAACTCTGCAGCTGGGCTTGTTTCTTATTGCTTGACAGTTATTGTTCTGTGTGTGGAGCAATAGCTAATGGCCTGACACATAGTCTGTGTGTTGGACATACCCTATTACTCTGAATAAACTGGCAAACAAACCCTTTAACTGGTTACTGGTTACAACAAGCCACACCCTCCACCAGGATGTCGGTATCAAAAAATATGTTATTCTATTGAGAGTTATACTTCAGAGATGAATTGAATAGGTTAACAAAGTTACTGAACACATGTTAACCAATCAGACTCAGTTGGCTCAGCTGGGTTCAGTCAACAGCCTTCAGCCTCTCGCTCTGACAGTTTTTGCTCCTGTGTTTCCTTCACATGACTTCAGTAAACAAACATACACACAGACTCAGCAACCGGGACCAAATACAGCTGTTGACAATTATCAAGACATTTTGGTTGTAAATGTGTTGGCCTTTGTGCACTATAAAAGTGCTAAAAAAGGACAAAGAAAGACAAAGGGTTCAAAGCAACACATCATATAGATACATAACTAATGTAGCAGTGATAGGACTCTGACGCTGCTTTCTCCACCGACTACACCCCCCACAGTGGAAATACAGGTCCGGGTTTTTAAACCAGTCCGTTATGATATCGTCTATACTGCTCAGAGTAAATGGGGCGTACTCCACTAATGCAACTCACTCTCAGGTGTTCCTCTCGGCTTTCACCCCTATCAGCCTCCTATCAGTATCCCCTCCCCTCCCCCTTACCTGTAGTGCCAGGCCACATCGCCACAGTTACTCATTAACCTGCACTTCCTTTTATCCAGCGCAGACAACCCTCGGGTCATTGGCCGCCCACAGTGCGGCTCCACTCTGACACCGAGCCGTGGAGCCGCACTGTCCCAACACCAACACCCCTGGTCTCCTGCAGCACACTGTTGTTGTTGAAAACATTATTTCAAAAAGAGTACAAGCTCAGTCAAAAGGCTGAGCAAAAATGATCATGTCAAAATCTCAGTTTGTGTTTGCCCTCTTTAGATATAACTGCTGAGAAATATTTTGTAATAAACAAAGATGACAATAGTGTCATGTAATGACAAGTAATCCCGCCGTCGTTATTCTGTACAACAACATGTGCTGATCTGATTGCATAAATTACTCCAGATGCTTTAGTATAACACTTAAGTATGTAACAGTAAGTTTAATGAGGTATTGTTTTAATAGTAGTTCAAACGTCACTATAGTGTTTTCTAGTGTAATATGTGTTGGTGCAAGCTTCCATTGCACAACACTGTACTTTTGATAGAACTGGTTCAAGCCCTGCTGCACAGCTGGGACAATGTGTCAGTGTGAGCAAAAAAAAAATGGTCACATAAAAGTAGTGGTGATTTTGTAGTAATTAGATTTCAAGTAAAACAGAGGTTCAGTGATGACAGTAAAGCTCAGCACAAGCTGCTCTGTTAACTACCAGTTGTAATTTCATTTTATAATTTTTGAAGCACTTGACTAAACTACAAGGCAATAATCAAGGTGAGACTATAGGTAATCTGCCTTAGAGACTTCTGAGTCAACAGATCTTTGAATCTTATCAATGTGTGTATCTCAATTGTTCTGTCTAAGGTTCTTCCTTTAAAAAAAGACGGTAATTAACTAGAGGGTAACTGGAGGAAAATGTTGAATAACAAAGGTCCAAGACTTGTGGTCAGACCCCACAGCTAACCAGTCTGACATCAGAAAAGCTCCCACTGCATCCTCTTTGTCATTCAAACAAAGATTGGCTGATCAAAACCATAACAATGTCACTTATTTAAGTAATAACTCATAATCTGTGATGTCTCTCTCATCTGTAATCCTCAGTGATTTTGAGCAGCAGCTGTGGTGATGTTCTTCAGCACAGGCAGGTGACAGAGGAAGAACTGGAGCAATTTTGTGGAACTAGTTTTGTCATTAACTTAATATGTGCAATCACAGGTGCCACTGACTTTGTGTGTTTTTAGAATTTTTACCCACTAAATCATTCAAGGTTTTCAGTAACTTTTGCATGTTATTTACTTTCATAAGGCAACTTCATTCCTATTTAAATTGCCACAGTCTATATGTGACAGTGAACTTTTTAAATGTCAGCTGCAGAAATGTAAAAGTTGATTTATTAGTGACTATCTGCTACATACAATATACCAACCTGTTTGAGCAAAGTGAGCTGCTCCTGAGGCTGTGAGTCTCACGCTCCATTTGATAAGCCTCAGAGTGAGTTGCTGAGCGGCTGGCCCATAAAGAGTAATGTTAAAGTAAAGACTGTGGGCGAGGGCAGGAGGCGGCCTGACCAATCATTAATGCGGCAGGTATGCCCCGTGTTGTTATCAGCTGGCAGCGAGCCCAGCCCCGAGCAGCACAACAACACAAAAGCCTTATCAGCCCAAGACCTGAGAGTGAACCAGCCAACCCTATGATGGCTTTAACTTCTCTTCACAGTGAGCATACAGGTGCATTTTTCACCTGTTTTCTGTCTATTTAAATAAGCATAAACATTCTTGTATTCTTAAAAAATAACCAAAATTAAGATGTATTCAATTAAATTATGTTTTTTAAGAAAGCTTTGTGAACAAATCTAATGATGGGCTAAGTCTTACACAAATTGTTGTTTTATTATTGCGCTAGTTCACTTACTGTTTCTTTCCATGCAATATTTTTTACAGTACTTCTGAACTATTAAATTGGCCAGTTGTCTGTTATGGTAATTTATTCCATAGCTATTGATGCCTGCACCATAACATAATCCATTTTCACAATAGACTATGTATGACCCAATGTACAGTACATAACCATAGCCATAGTGGGCAAGACACTTAACCCTCCTTGCCTCCAGTGTCTGTGGCACTGGTGTCTGAATGTGTAAGAATGTTTAGTGAGTGTGTTCGGTGATGGTCGGAGAGTCCGTAGGCACGGAATGGCTGCCACGTCTCTGTCAGTCTGCCCCAGGGCAGCTGTGGTTACAGGTGTAGCTTACCACCACCAGTGTGTGACTGTGGAGTGAATAAATAATTGATATGTAAAGCGTCTTTGCGTCCCCGGAAAAGCACTATATAAAATTGATATAATAATAATAATAATAATAATAATAATAATAACAATAATAATAATAATAATAATAACAATAATAACAATAATAATAATAACAATAATAATAATAATAATAATAATAATAATAATATTATAAATAATAATAATAATAATAGTGACTCTGTACATAATATGTTCCACACTTACTGCAGCACGTTGTAATATGTACAATGACAAAAAGCTGAATCTAAAATAAATGCAGCTTACAGGTAAGAGGTTTTGGCAGGTCAGTCAGTGTACATGACTTTATATATCAGAGGAGTAGGGCAAAGCTGAAATGGCTTTAAAAACTGCCTAACATCTCTCTTGAAGGAGCTGAGTTGTTTGGTGAACAGAGGTTATGTGAGAAATTTAATCAAATTGTACTACAGCACCTTTAATGACTGTATGGACTGGTCAGTGGGCCGGTCCCTGCAGAGACCATACACTGGCCATTGTCTGTCTCACACAAAGGCCATTCTTCTGTCACCTTTCTTGATCAAACAAGGGTGGGACGGGGCAGGTCACTCCCAACTGATCCCATCCAAACCCATCAACTCTGTGTGCCAGTGTTTGCACAGTAGTAAAAAGCTGAAAGAAGCCCCTCTCCACCTCCTCCATAAACCCACCCACTCAGTCTTAGCCTCCCAGGACACCCAGGTGTGACCAAACAAACAAACACAGCCGAGTTCAGCTGTGTGACAGGCCAGTGCATCCCCCAAACAAATATGTTTCCATGAACACCGTTTTTGAGCATTTTGAAATAAGGCATTAGAACAAGGAAAGACACAACTATTTCTCTTCCCAAAACAAGACACACTGGAAACAACAGTGACACGTGTGTGCATTACGGTGGTGGCTCTGGATGATCAGGTCCTGATCTGTGGTACGGCCCTCACGGCTTCATTAAAAACCAATTTACATCACTGTAAGAAAAGCTGTTTATCCCCAGACTATTCCAAAATCCATCTGGAAGCTCCATTATCTGACAAAGACACAACATTTTAGCAGTTAATGGAAAGAACTAATTTGTATTGTATCCATATAAGTATTAAGCAATTTAAAATAATATTCTAAATAAATCCCACACAAATGACATTAAAAATCCTTGTTGTCTTTTATGTTAACAAACTTGAAACTGGCCTTGAATCCTGTAAGCTCTTCCCCGTATTTGTGACTAAACTGACAAACAATACTAATGCCCTAACATATATTATATCATTTATAAACAGTCACATATTTTCAAAATCTGCAGGTCAAAAGGCCTTTCAGAAAATTTGATGTTTGTGTCATTTCATTGAAACTATGCCTAGGGTAAGAGTTTTGGTAAAAAAACCCTTGTGCTCAACACATTGGTGTTCAGCATGGTATCTACACTACACACTGAGTAAACCTCTCCAGTTCACGACCCCTGTCGAGGTAGCAGCCAGAAGAATGATGTTGACAGTCAGCTGAGGGGTTAAGTCATCCCCGATGTGTATATATATATATATATATATATATATTTAGTAGATGCTTAATGACAAGAGGTGTCAAAATTTTTGACTGGCTGTAGAATAATGTGTCTTAAAAAATCTGACAATAACAGAAACATGTCTGAAATGAAGAAGAAGAATTATTATATTATAAAGATTATATTTTATTCAATAAAATTATAAAAATATAATCTGGCACAACTCTACAGACCCCTTAATGTCCATTATGTGCTCAAGATCTGCCAAGACGTGAGTTAAATGTTTTTTTATACATTTAATTCACAGTAGAGCATCCTGTCTTCAACAGAATCACTGTATTAAAAGAAATGCACAAAACAAGCTCTGAAAGTACACATTTAAAATATGTGAGCAAGGCCTTACAGAAGGACCTTCTAAAAGTGAAAGATCAGTAAGAACTGGCTCATTCATTTAAAGTCAGGTATCTCATCCCCTTTATCTAATCAAAGGAAAGAAATGACGTTTTGTTGACAGTGGAATGAAATGCTACACTGCAGGGAGAAGTAAAAATGAGACGGTCACGCTGGAACTATAAACAGAAATCTAAATTAAAGCCGCAAGCGGCAAAAAAGACCCTCGCCTCCCTTGAGACCGCGGGGACACATACACTCGGAGGATTGCATTTTGTGCTTTAAAGTGTAAACTTCACAGTAATGTCAAATAACCGGGCCTGTGCTAATGCTTGAATCTTCTTCTGGCTGGATCCTGCTTCGTCACCTCGGGCCTGTGCTACTGCTGGGACCTGCTACATCACCTTGTAATTTAGAGTTAAAGGTCTCCACAATCCCTGGTTTTCCTGGGAGCTGTCTGAACCTTTGTAAATAATAGATTATGCTTGGGCTAAGGTGAGAAAAACAAAGTACTGGCTGGAGATTTGAGATGACTCAGGAATCGCTGCACCCCCCTGTTTAAAAAGGATCCTGGCAATTGGGAAATGGCATCTAATTACCAACAAAATGGCTGCCTCTTCAGATGCTTATTACGACCACAGCCACAAATGTATCAAAAAACAAATTGATAACTTTTTTGGCACACGTGTCTAGATGATACTCACCAAATTTGGAGCTGTTTAGATGAAAAGCCTTTAGACACAAGGCGTGCGATTTAGGTGGTCACGCATTCCACCCAACATAGTAGATTTCCTGTTGAGTTTACGGTATGGCTGTCATAAACATTTTTGTTTGCCCTGAGGTGTCCTATGGATGTACCAAGTTTTGTATTTCTACATTGGGAAAATTTGACTTTCACTTTCCATAGGTACAATGTATTTTCATTTTCCAGAGGTCGCCACTGAGTCATTTTTCATTCGTTTTCCTCGGGGACTTCAAATACATACATTTTTCGCCGGGCTTGAATTTTGGGGCTAATAAATTTGACTTTTAGTTGCACGTTTACTGGGTCAAATTGAGGATCATTTTAAAGAAAAATTATAATAAAAAAAATAGAACTCGAGCAAAAACGTCAAGAAAAACGCCTGTCTATTGAACACACATGTGTTTAGCTCATTTTGCCCAAGTTTGGTGTCTGTGGAATGAAGCAGCTATTTTTTGTTGTTTTTTAAAAAAGAGGTGTATTCTAAGTCGGACCAAATTTTCAATTCAAAATGGCCGCCTTCCCTTGTGTGATAGGGTGTGGTCCCCATTGGCTTTTCTGTTCATAAGCCCATGGTGGATGTGTGTACCAAGTTTCATTTGCCTACGACAAACTAAGATTTTCACTTCCCATTGACTTTTTCCAAATATTTGGGACGTTGCTATGGCAACACATTTATAGATAGGGGGTGGTTGTCATTGGCTTTTATGCTCGTCATGACATAAGAGATGTGTACCAAATTTCATGTCTCTATGACAAACTAAATTCTTGGGTCCCATTATAAGTTTGTAGGGGGCGCTGGAGAGCCATTTCTAAAGATAACCCTTTTATTTACATATTTTTGCGTTCAGGTCATGAATGTGCACAAACGCCTTTTAGGGTCCAACTCGATCCGAGAAGGCGTTTGAGAGTTAAGAGACGTTTTATTTTCACAAAAATGGCCACCTCGTTACAGGCTTGCCACACCCATACCCGATAAGATATCATAAACAAAGTCACAACTTTGGTTGGCACATGTGTCTAGATGATTCTCACCAAATTTGGGGCCATTTAGATTAAAAGACAATGATTTGCATCTTTCTGCGCAAGGGGTGCGATTTTAGTGGCCGCGCGTTTCACCCCACATGGCGGACTTCCTGTTGAGTTTAGGGTGTGGCTGTCATTGACTTTTCTGTTTGACCTGAGGTGTCCTATGGATGTACCAAGTTTCATTTTTCTACGTTGGAAAAAAGTTACTTTCACTTTCCATAGGCCCAATGTATTTTGACTTTTCTAGGGGTCGCCACTGAGTCATTTTTTGTCATTTTTTTTCGGGGACTTCAAATACATAAATTTTTCGCCGAGCTTGAAGTCTGGGACCAATAAAAATGACTTTTCGTGCATGTTCACTGGGTCAGATTTAGGATCATATCGGGAAAAAAAAATTTTTTTAAAATAATAAAATCCGAGCAAAAACAATAGGCCCTCCCGGTCATCACCGGCTCGGGCCTAAATATATACCGAATTATAATTAAAAAAAATATAACTCGAGCAAAAAAGTCTAGAAAAACACTTGTCTATTTTACATACATGTGTTTAGCTCATTTTGCCCAAGTTTGGTGTCTGTGGAATGAAGCAGCTATTTTTTGTTGTTTTTTAAAAAAGAGTTGTATTCTAAGTCGGATCACATTTTCAATTCAAAATGGCCGCCTTCCCGTGTGTGATAGGGTGTGGTCCTTATTGGCTTTTTTGTTCATAAGCCCATACTGGATGTGTGTCCCAAGTTTCATTTGCCTACGACAAACTAAAATTTTCACTTCCAATTGACTTTTTCCACATATTTGGGACGTATATGGCAACACATTTATAGATAGGGGTGGTTGTCATTGGCTTTTATGCTCGTCATGACATAAGAGATGTGTGTACCAAATTTCATGTCTCTATGACAAACTAAATTCTTGGGTCCCATTATAAGTTTGTAGGGGGCGCTGGAGATCCATTTCTAAAGATAATCCTTTTATTTACATATCTTTGTGTTCAGGTCATGAATGTGCACAAACGCCTTTTTGGGTCCAACTCGATCCGAGAAGGCGTTTGAGAGTTAAGAGACGTTTTATTTTCACAAAAATGGCCACCTCGTTACAGGCTTGCCACACCCATACCCGATAAGATATCAACAACAAAGTCACAACTTTGGTTGGCACACGTGGCTAGATGATACTCACCAAATTTGCGGCCATTTAGATTAAAACACAATGATTTGCATCTTTTTGCGCAAGGGGTGCGATTTTAGTGGCCGCGCGTTTCACCCCACATGGCGGACCTCCTGTTGAGTTTAGGGTGTGGCTGTCATTGACTTTTCTGTTTGCCCTGAGGTGTCCTATGGATGTACCAAGTTTCATTTTTCTACGTTGGAAAAAAGTTACTTTCACTTTCCATAGGCCCAATGTATTTTGACTTTTGTAGGGGTCGCCACTGAGTCATTTTTCGTATTTTTTTTTCGGCGACTTCAAATACATAAATTTTTCGCCGGGCTTGAAGGCTGGGACCAATAAAAATGACTTTTAGTTCATGTTCACTGGGTCAAATTTAGGATCATATTGGGAAAAAAAAAAAAATCCGAGCAAAAACAATAGGCCCTCCCAGTTATCACCGGCTCGGGTCTAATGATAGGATCATTCAGTTTTATTAGTATTTTAGAGGGATGGTAAAGTGAGTGAAGGACACTGCTCAACACAAAGCATTTTATAATGTCAGGCTAGAAAACATCTGTGTCTCATGAAGAGAACAGAAAATCCTGACACAATGGCTCCAGCAACTGATAAGGCTCGGCAGAGGAGGAGCAGTCTGCCTCCAGACGGTGGAAATGTACTGTCCTTACAGCAGCTGAATGAGCAAAATGATTTAACTACATTTACATTTATTCATTTAGCAGACGCTTTTATCCAAAGCGACTTACATTACATTACATTACCAGTGTTACAGTCACTGGAGGCAAGGTGGGTTAAGTGTTAAGTGTAAGGACACAACGACAGTATGAACTGTGGGGAGAGTGGGAATCGAACCGCCTACCTTCCGGTTGAAAGACGACCGCTCTACCCACTGAGCTACTGCCGCCCCGGCAACTATAGACAACACATTATATACAATGTTTCAGAAATATGAAGCATAGTGATAATTAGTAGCTCTAATGATATATTGAAAAAAACACATGATGATGAAGATAAGCTGAGATAGTCCCACACAGGGCTCTTTGTCTCTTATCCTCTCATTAAAGTGTCCCACACTTTAACCCCATGACTTCTTCACCTCTCTGCCCCCTCCCCCAGTCTCCGCCCGCTCCATCCCAGTGCAAACACTCAACGCTGCAGGAACAAAGCGCTCTGAATAATGGCAGTGAAATGTCAGTGTGAGTGACCTGCAACAGCACCAGTGCAGGTTAAGCATTAACCACCTGCACCACACCTGGCCTTGCACTGTTCAGACTCTAAATATAGAACATACGCACAGCTTTAGTGGCATTTTATTGTTTCACAACAACAACTTACCCACAAGTCCTCTAAATTATTCAAGGTATATATTTCCAGGTGTCTCTGCTGTTTGTTGAACTGAGGGCTCATTTGTTTGTGCCCATTTCCTTTGTGTATTTTTAATCGCAGCAATAGATAGATAGTGTATGGCCTAATGGAGCTATATACTGTTCTCTGTGTATGTAAACTTTATCGCCCAAATAAATTGAACTATTCCAACTATTGTGGAAACAGGGTCATTTGTTTCAGTTGTCCTCCTCAGTTAGACACATTAATCTTCTAGCTTAGGAAATGTTCAGAAAAAGCCACATAAGCACTGCTCAGATACAGCCTGACCCTCAGCTCCACCTTGCTCAGTATAAATACCTCAGTGTATTTTCTCTCTCAGCCCCTCACACTGCCACCTTTGTATGGCCACTGCGCCAGATGAGACTAAAATTAAATGCTCTTTAATTGCAGCCTGTGCCCTGGTCTGAGTGAGGAAAGGCTATTTCTGGTCAATGACAAATGACACATGCAATACCATCATATGAATAGACTTTTATAAGAACCAGTTGAACATTAATGTGCTCAATGAAAAACACTTCTTCTCCATTCATCATCATGACTTACGTCTTTTTTTTTTCAGTGTTACACTTACTACAGACAGTACATGCATAAGTGTGTTGTAAAATATTTGAGAATATTGTTTTTATACTCACAACACACAAATACACATATATATTTGTATACACAAATATACAAACAAATATATAACATTTTTCCCACAAAAACAATGTACACTGTGTACATCCCAACAAACACACAGTTTCACATACTGTGGTCTACATAGAAAACATAAGAATTTACTGTAAAAAAATATATATATATTTATATTCTGCATCCTCTCTTTGGTTTTGGTCTGGCCACAGCACCTTATCTACATCACAAGAAATGTTTTCCCTGGCTAAGCAGCGAGGGAAATCCACATGCGTCTTCCATAGCTTGGAGAAGAGGTACGTTTGTGGATTTCAGTCATAAACCTCCATCTCCAGGCAGATTAAAAAATCCTCAATAGGATTGAGGAATGTCCCAAATTATAACGTACCTGAGCTGCTCTGGGCCGTCATTCTGATCTGGTGGAATGAGAGTGTTGTGTAGGGTGTCAAGGAATGTGATCAGATGGGCAGTGTTGTAGGGGCCAAGGGTAGCATGGTGATGGATGATGCAGTGGTTCTGCTGCACACATTGTGATGTTCCCTCCGAGCTGGCCAGGAATTTAAACAATGGCTCATCACTGAAGAACTGGTGCTCCATTGCAGCCACCTCTAGCTCAAGGTCACTATTGTGAAACACAATCATTATGATTACAATACTGAAATATGTATAATTTATACAGTGTTGAGAGATAGCATCAAAGTGGGATTGTGTAGGACTCACATGCACAGAGTTATTATTGCAATTCTTTGACTCTTTCTGAATTGCATTCAAATGGTACCCTGTAGACCTGCTTCATCCTCAGATAATTTCTGGGCAAGACACGATCCAGTGTTGATAAGCTTACCCCATTAATATTTTGAAATATCTCATTGTTTTCTATTATTTGTCTTTGTATCTGCCGTAATGTTATGGCGTTATTTTCTAGGACCATGTTCACAATTTCAGTTTCCTGTTCAAAAATGTTCCCGACCACCTTGGGTTGGTAATCTTTCAGTTCTGCAAAACAAATTTTTAAATACTGTAAATCATGTGTAGGAATAAAAAGTAGGAATAAATTATAATAAAAAACAAGAGATTTTCTGCATAGAAATTGTGCCAAATGCAGACTTGTGTGAAGTCTTTTGAAAAAAGTGTGTTTAGGAACTGCAATTTGAGTGTAAAGCAGGAATTGTGCTTGTAGTTTAGCAGAATTGGTTCATGAGTTACATGTTGTGGTCATTGTGTCTCAAGTACCAGTATTTGTGTGTAAAACAATTGAAAAAAACTGTAAAAGACAAAGCTGTTTATCCAAAGCTTATTCTGCAGTATGGTAATGTGCAGTTATGATTTGTAGTGCTTCTGGTAACTTTTTCTGTTCTGTATTTGAATAAATTTACTAAGTGGCTCAGGTGTTTAAATTATGATTTCACTTGAAAATAAATTTACAAAAAAATTAATTACCAAAGTTTTCAAAGCTTAATAAATTCTATTTCTTGAAGATGTTTCAGTGAGGATGTTACAGTAGGCCTTTGATCCATAATTTTGATTGCTTAGTAAAGTGAACCAATGTGTTTTGTTCCAGAGGGAGCTGCTTGTGCCCAAACAGTCATACAATATGAAAAATTTGAAAAGACAACAGCATGCATGTACAGCAGGGCTGTCTGGTTTGGTATGTCGTTTCTGATTAGTTTAAAACAGTTAAGATTCCTTTGAATTATTTTAGAGATTTTTTGTATATGTTTTTTTCAAATTAGACTAGATTAGAATTTAGTAAGTTCATTTTAAATCTTTCTTTTAGGTCAAGCCACTGTCTGACATCAGCCAGTGCAGACAGTACATCAGCAGTCAGCTTTGGTGACTTCATCTGCACAGAGCTGGAAGTTGATACCAGCAGTTTAAAGGCAATTGATGATGTTTAAAGGCAAAGTCAATTATAAAGACACTGATCAACAAAGGACCAATTATAGAGACTGGTGGTATGCCCCTTTAGATGTTCAAGAGTGAAAATTTATCTTGGGCGACTTTAACTCACTATACACTAGCCCGAAGATAGGACGTAAACCAATGAACTCAGTAGAAAAATTTAAAGATGACATTTTGGTTAAAAGCAAGCTATGAATGATTGTTTGATTGTTTGTGAAGAAGTTACTTTTTATTTACCATTTATATGACGCAGTCTATGTTATATTTTTGCCTAAGAGATGCCATGAGGGAGTGGATCTACCTAATGACTGTGTTTCATCAATCAGATGTAGCCATTGTAGTAGACACCTCATTTTAATATTTAGAAATTAAAGAATTTGCACATTATTTAGTCTGATTACATTGTTTCTAAAAAAAAAAAAACTATCAGAGATTACAATCAAACAGTTACTCAGTACTTGAGTAGTCTTTAAAACAAATCCTTTTTTACTCTTACTCAAATAATTATTTGGATGGCTACATTTTACTTCTATTTGAGTAAAATTAATTTGAAGTAACACTACTCTTTCTTGAGTACCTCTGCATATAACATAACAGTTTATTGTGAGTATTTTGACTTGAGTCTTGCTCTGAACAGTATCAGCTGCTGTTTCCTCAGTACATACACAACCAGCACAAAAAACAAAAGGACGATTCCATATTCACAGATTACTTTATATCAGCAACAAAACAGATACTGGTGTTATGTATTAGCACATAAAAAGTAAAATAGTTATGTAAATACGAGACTGTGACCTGTCAATGTGATGCTAACATTAGCAAACAGATATTTTTTAGAAACCTTCAGAGGATAAAAAAGATTATTACATAAATGAGTTCAAGATCAGTACTAATCTTGTAAGTAGTGCTTTACAGAAATAAAAGACAAATTTAAAATACATAGACATAATTTAGAAAAAGAAACATAACTAAACTATAAAATAAAATTAAAAAATTCAAAATTTAAAGATGAGGAGTACAGATAAAAAACACTTTCAGTTGTTTTACTGAATGTAGGCGGAGCTAAAGAGGAAGGTTTTTTAATCTCCCCTTGAACATTGCTAAAGTTGAGGCTTGTTTCACTTCATCTGGGAGGTTGTTCAAGATTTTTGCTGCATGAAACTTAAACGCTGCATAACCAGGTTAAGTTTTATATCTGACGAGCAGATGCCTGTCCCAGATGTTCTCAGAGTCCGAGAAAGTTTTTAACCAACTAACATGTCAGAAATATATTCTGGTGCTAAACCATTAAGAGACTTGTAAACCAGCAGTGCTGTTTTAAAGTCTATTCTCTGAGCAACAGGAAGCCAGTGCAGAGATTTTAAAACTGGCGTGATGTGGTTGTACTTCCTGGTTTTGGTTAGAACCCGAGCAGCCGCGTTCTGAATAAGCTGCAGCTGTCTTAACCCTCGTTTTGAGAGACCAGTGAGCAGGCCGTTACAGTAATCTAACCTGCTGGAGATAAAAGCATGGATAAGTTTCTCTAAGTCTGGTTGAGACATCATCCCTTTGACTCTAGAAATGTTTTTAAGATGATAAAATGCTGATGATGTACTGTATATACACATATATAAACACATATATATATATATATATATATATATACACACACATATATATATATACACATATACATACACATATATACATACATATACATACATACATACATATATATATATATATATATATATATATATAGTTTCAGGGGGACTGTTGTACATGTTTTTGGTGGTAGGGGAAACCGGAGTACCCGGAGGAAACCTACGCAGACACAGGGAGAACATGCAAACTCCACACAGAAAGGCCCTGCCCTGGATGGGAATCGAACCCAGGACCTTCTTGCTGTGAGGCAGGAGCGCTAACCACTCTGCACTGTGCCGTCAATTATGGCCAGTTAACTGGCCTAAAGGAAGCATGTAAAGATCGAATAATAGGGGTCCCTCTTTATTTATTTTATTTATTTAATTCATTTATTTGATTGGGACCGTGCATGTTGATGAACATACATAAGACGCAGCGACATGAATGTAAACATTCCAGATTGTAACCTAATTGGCTAATTACACAGACATGATGAAACAAGAAGTATAAGATGAAAATAAAAAATAATAATAAATAATCTCACCCCAACTCAACGCAGCTCGACACGCCCTGCGCAGGGAAAACAAGTTGACTTATATTAAAAGGTGACAACAACAGGCACACATTTACGAGAAAAAGGTGATAAAGCATTTCTATATGCGAAAAATTGTCAGTGGATCCTCTTAGAGTGTATTTATTGTGTATTTGTTTTGTTTTTCCAGCCTAATTATGACTTGCTTCACTGATAGTGACAGCTCTTTGGATCTCACATTGAGAGTTGACAGCAACAGTTTCCAAATACAAATAGCACACTTGAAATGAACTCTAAACTTTTTATCTGCTCCTTGTAAATGGGATAATGAGATAATAACACACACCTGGCCATGGAACAGCTGAGCAGCCAATTGTCCCATTACTTTTGGTCCCTTAAAAAGTGGGAGGCACATATACAAACTGTAATTCCTACACCGTTCACCTGATTTAAATGTAAATACTCTCAAATTAAAGCTAAAATTCTGCAGCACATCTTGTTTGTTTTACTTCAAATCCATTGTGGTGGTGTATAGAGCCAAAAAAATTAGAATTGTGTCAATGTCCCAATATTTATGGACCTTATTGTAAATATTATCCACATGAACATTAAAAACTCCTGTAATGACTGTTACATTCTGTGCAGACAAACGAAAACATTTCAGTAAATTCATCAATAACATTATAACATTGTTAGGGTGGTTTGTAAAGAACAGAACTACATATAATATAGATGGAGAAAACCTCAACTCCATTTTGAATGACACATTCAATGAATGAAATTATCTTACCCCTTTGTTTCAAGTGTGGTCCTCATATATGTATACAGCCCTTCCCCTTGAGTATTGGGACACCCCTTTGTCTCTAGTGAATGTGCAAAAGGGGTAAGGGGTGGAAATGGGCCTAAATAAAGGAAAGCAGGTGTATGGTGTAAACATGTGTCCTTCTGATGGCTCACATGCCCACTGCTCAATGTCTTTGCTATTGTTCGTTACTTATGACATAAAATCAAACAGGCCAGTCCGTCATCTAAATTTAAAAAGATGCATGAGTATGTTTAAGCTCACAGTTTATGTCACTATCCGTGCTCCTGTTCTCTTGTGCATTACTGTTTGTCCATCCATCCATCCATCCATCCATCTTCTACCGCTTATCCGGGGCCGGGTCGCGGGGCAGCAGTCTAAGCAGAGACGCCCAAACTTCCCTGTCCCCAGACACTTCCTCCAGCTCTTCCAGGGGGATACAGAGGCGTTCCCAGGCCAGCCGGGAGACATAGTCCCTCCAGCGTGTCCTAGGTCTTCCCCGGGGTCTTCTCCCGGTGGGACATGCCCAAAACACCTCCCTAGGGAGGCGTCCAGGAGGCAATCGATACAGATGCCCGAGCCACCTCAGCTGGCTCCTCTCGATGTGGAGGAGCAGCGGCTCTACTTGGACCAAGCTCCTCACCTTATCTCTAAGGGAGCGCCCCACCACCCTGCGGAGAAAGCTCATTTCGGCCGCTTGTATCCGGGATCTTGTTCTTTCGGTCATGACGCAAAGCTCATGACCATTGGTGAGAGTAGGAACGTAGATTGATCGGTAAATCGAGAGCTTTGCCTTACAGCTCAGCTCCTTCTTCACTACGACAGACCGGTACATCGATCGCATCACTGCAGAAGCTGCACCGATCGTCTGTCAATCTCACGTTCCCTCCTTCCCTCACTCGTGAACAAGACCCCAAGATACTTGAACTCCTCCACGTGAGGCAGGATCTCTCCACCAACCTGAAGGGGACAAACCACCCTTTTCCCACTGAGAACCATGGTCTCAGACTTGGAGGTGCTGATCCTCATCCCTGCTGCTTCACACTCAGCTGCAAACCGTCCTAGTGCACACTAAAGGTCCTGGTTTGATGGAGCCAACAGAACAAAATCATCTGCAAAAAGCAGAGACGAGATCCTGTGGTCCCCAAACCAGACTCCCTCCGGCCCCTGGCTGCGCCTAGAAATCCTGTCCATAAAGATAATGAACAGGACCAGTGACAAAGGGCACTGTCAGCAGTCCCTGCCGGACCCTGCCGTAGTCCAACATGCACTGGGAACAGGTCTGATTTACTGCCGGCAATGCAAACCAAGCTCCTGCTCTGGTCGTACAGGGACCGGACAGCCCTTAGCAAAGGGCCCCGGACCCCATACTGCCAGAGCACCCCCCACAGGGCACCACGAGGGACACAGTCAAATGCCTTCTCCAGATCCACAAAGCACATGTAATCTGGTTGGGCAAACTCCCATAAACCCTCCAGCACCCTGGACAGGGTATAGAGCTGGTCCAGTGTTCCACGACCAGGACGAAAACCGCATTGTTCCTCCTGAATCCGAGGTTCAACTATCGGCCGCATTCTCCTCTCCAGTACCCTGGCAAAGACTTTCCCAGGGAGGCTGAGGAGTGTGATCCCTCTGTAGTTGGAACACACCCTCCGGTCCCCCTTCTTGAAAAGAGGGACCACCACCCCGGTCTGCCAGTCCAGAGGTACTGTCCCCGACCGCCACGCGATGTTGTAGAGGCGTGTCAACCAAGACAGCCCTCAAGGCGTATCTCTTCCAACCCGTCTGATGGACGAGTCCACCTCCGAGCCCTCGGCCTCTGCTTCCTCTAGGAAGACGTGTCGGTGGGGTTGAGGAGATTCTCGAAGTATTCCTTCCACCGTCTAACAATATCCCCAGTTGAAGTCAGCAGATTCCCACCTCCACTGAAAACAGTGTTGGCAGGGCACTGCTTCCCCCTCCTGAGGCGCCGGACGGTTTTGCCAGAATTTCTTCGAGGCCGACCAATAGTCTTTCTCCATGGCCTCACCGAACTCCTCCCAGACCCGAGTTTTAGCCTCCACGACCACCTGGGCTGCAGTCCGCTTGGCCTGCCGGTACCTATCAGCTGCCTCAGGTGTCCCACGGGCCAACGAGGCACCGGAGACTTTACGGCCATAGCTTCGGGTGGCGGCATCGACAATGGAGGTGGAGAACATGTTCCACTCGAACTCAATGTCTCCAACCTCCCTCGGGATCTGGTCGAAGCTCTGCCGGAGGTGGGAGTTAAAGATCTTTCTGACAGGGGGCTCTGCCAAACGTTCCCAACAGACCCTCACAGTACGTTTGGTCCTGCCGAGTCTGTCCAGCTTTTTCCCCCGCCATCGGATCCTACTCACCACAAGGTGGTGATCGGTTGACAGCCCCGCCCCTCTCTTCACCCAAGTGTCCAAGACATACGGCCGGAGGTCAGATGAAACAACTACAAAGTCGACCATCGTTCTCCGGCCTAGGGTGTCCTGGTGCCACGTGCACTGATGGACACCCTTATGCTTGAACATGGTGTTCGTTATGGACAAACTGTTGCTAGCACAGAAGTCCAATAACAGAACACCGCTCGGGTTCAGATCCGGGGGTCCATTCCTCCCAATCACGCCCCTCCAGGTGTCACTGTCGCTGCCCACGTGAGCGTTGAAGTCCCCCAGTAGAACGACGGAGTCCCTGGTCGGAGCACTTTCCAGCACCCCTCCCAGAGACTCCAAGAAGGCCAGGTACTCTGCACTGCCATTTGGCCCGTAAACACAAACAACAGTGAGAGACCTATCTCCGACCCGAAGGCGCAGGGAAGCGACCCTCTCGTTCACCGGGGTGAACTCCAACACATGGCGGCTGAGCTGGGAGGCTATGAGCAAGCCCACACCAGCCCGCCGCCTCTCACCGCAGGCAACTCCAGAGTAGTGGAGAGTCCAGCCTCTCTCGAGGATTTGGGTTCCAGAGCCCAAGCTGTGCGTGGAGGTGAGCCCGACTATCTCTAGTCGGTATCTCTCAACCTCCCGCACAAGCTCAGGCTCCTTCCCCACCAGCGAGGTGACATTCCATGTCCCTAGCGCCAGATTCCGTGTCCGGGGATTGGGTCGTCGAGGCCTCCGCCTTCGACTGCCGCCCAATCCACTTTGCACCGGCCCCTTACGGTTCCTCCCGCAGGTGGTGGTCCCACGTTGCTCCTTCGGGCTGAGCCCGGCCACCAGACGCTCGCATGCGAGCCCCAACCCTGGGCCTGGCTCCAGGGTGGGGCCCCGGTTGCGCCATACCGGGCGACGTCACGGTCCTTGATGTTTTCCTGTCCATAAGGGGGTTTTAACCGCTCTTTGTCTGGCCCGTCACCTAGGACCTGTTTGCCTTGGGAAACCCTACCAGGGGCATATAGCCCCCAACAACATAGCTCCTAGGATCATTCGGGCACTCAAACCCCTCCACCACAATAAGGTTGCGGTTCAAGGAGGGGCATTACTGTTCATTTGCCCCCTATTCTGGTGCACTTTTTTTATTTATTTTTTTATATTAAAGCAGCTGTGTATATTTCATGCTAAATGTCCTTAAAACAAGGTAAATATTCACAGTCAGTGACTAAAAATAACTGTGGAGCCACAGTTGTTTATTTATTCTGATGTGTAGTTTATTTTTCTGTTGAGAGTCAGAAGGCCCTTTGAGTCCCAGCGGTTTTATCCAGAACCACCAGGGCTACCAAAGCATTAAGAAGCGTCCTCTTGTGGGCGGTTTGGAGGAGACTGGGAGGAGACGGGTGGGGCCCTGGTCATGAGGAGGGGGCCCGAGGAGTGGCCACTGGGTAAATAAGATTCTAATTCACTGAGCGGATGTTTTGAAGGAAACAGACTGAGGATGTAGCTAGACTAAGTGTACCCTCCGCTCTGGAAAGTCTTGAACTGGATCTGTTCTGTTGGACTGTCATGAGCCTCACCTGCTGCAGGCCCAGGACACACTCTCCTCTGTCCCACAGAGCTCTCTGGCACTGCCATGGGACACTGTTCCAAATTGGGCAGTCATTACCCCTCTCCACCCCTAGACCCCAGACCCAGGAGACAGGGCTCCAACTGAGACTGGTTTGAAGGTTGTTTACACGACAACGTGTTTTGCCGAAACCACAATGATTCTATTCCGAATTTATACCAGGACGTCGTTCTCACTCCATGAAAATGAAAACTTTGGAATCCAGCCTAGGAGGTGCCGCTCGCTCTCATGTAAACTGTGAAGACAGAATCCTCTCTTAAATCCATAATGTCGTATTGGCACAACACACAAAAGCTGCTACCCCCTACAAAAGTGGGGGTAGAAGATGTAACAAAAAGAAAACCCACCCTTTACTGGTCTGGCATATACAGTACATTATTTTGGGTGCCTCTGCGTGAGCACCAAATATTAATTGGCGTCTGTCCTACTTTGAATTGTGTTAAATCTAACAAAACAAACTTTCTTCAGCTGTCGTAGATTTAATCTCCCAGACATGTTTAATTGGTAGTGCACAGGGATGTATGTGTGCCTTGATTCTGCATGCAGCTGCTGAAGTCCACCTGTGTCCTTCGCGTCAGAGCTCAGGATGCAAACGTTACTGTAGGTGTCAGTAGTTATAATTGTTTCTTGTTATGTTCTTGTTATCGTCGAAGAACAGGAGAGAGACCTTAGGAACTTGTGATAGGACAGAGTTGGTACCTAAAATGTAGAGATTTCATCATCCAAACTGGAGCCACTAGATGACTTAACTTTTGAACAACTGAATAAGCCTCAATAAAGCCATCAGCATGTGCCGCTTTTAATGTCTCTTTTGATTTCACTTTGTTTATTGTTAGCTTTTTAATTGTGACTTGTGACTTGTGTTTGGGGTTTGAGCTACGGTCCACAATGTCTGCTTATATCCGCTCAGGATAATAGACCTTATCCTTACTCGCATGACGGACCCACTGTGGGTCTGAACACTGGCCTGACCTTCCCCACTTAAGTCTGACCCATTAAGACTCATCTTTCTATTTATCCTGCTATTTATGTCAAGACGTGTGTTTTGACTCTGTGTGTGTAGACTGTATTTGCTCTTGTGCAGGGTTTGTTGGTGTGCTGCTCTTTGACTGGGGTTACCTGTGCTCCTGTTAGTGTGTGTATTTTCCCAGTCATGACCAGTACAAGAAGAGCTGAAATGAATGAAAGTGGCTGTTTTTATTAGATCTAATGATAAAAGTGCAGCTAACAAAACAACCATCAGAGTTAGTAAAAGTTAGTGAGTAGCAATGCATGTGTATGATCTGCGTGGTATGTACTTGTGGCACATGACATGTATGTGTCAACTCTCTCTCTCTCTCTCTCTCTCTCTCTCTCTCTCTCTCTCTCTCTCTCACCCACAGGAGGGACACAGTCAAATACTTTCTCCAAAATCCACAAAGCAGATGTGGACTTGTTGGGCAAACTCCAATGAACCCTTCAGGAAGAGGAGAGGGTATAGAGCTGGTCCAGTGTTCCACGACCGGGACGAAAACCGTATTGTTCCTCCTGAATCCGAGGTTCAACAACCGGACGGATTCTCTTCTCCAGTCCCTGGCTTTCTCGTGGGACAGAGGATTGTGGTCCTCTGTAGTTGGAACACACCCAAATAGGGACCATCAGTCCAGATGTACTGTCCCCAACCACCACGCGATGTTGCAGAGGCATGTCAATCAAGACAGCCCCACAACATCCAGAGACTTGAGAGCCGTTAAGCTGCAAGTCTCTGGGACATTTGTTCCAAGGCTTTGCTGAATGATTTCTGTACCTTCAAAATTAGCTGGGGTTAATGTGAGAATGAGGAAGTCAGAGGTAACCAAAGATAGCCTATCCAGGACTAGGGAACTAGGGAACAAGATGATTCAGCATCAATTAATTGTCTCTGGCCCCCTCTCCGTAAGGGGTAGTGATGAACAGTATGGCAGATTAGTTTCCATGAACCAGTGGCTGACATTGTAGTCATTGTATTATGGTTTTGTGGATAACCAGCCTTCTTTCTGGGGCCGCCCAGGCCTGCTGAGGGCAGCATCCTACTGAACAAGATGCTGCCATTTTGTCTAGTAATATAGACAGGTGCATTCAATGCATTTGACACAAGGAATCTCAGCAGGTCGCAGGAATTAGAGAACCTGCTAGTCATGATAGTGCGGGTGTGGAACTGGATAATGTAGCAGCTTCTAGTTGTCTGGTTAGGCCGTGTCAATCCGATGTCTACTTCCCAAATCTATCTCACAGAGTCAGTGACCCAAAAGCATCATGCCCTAATGTTATTATAACTCAGAGGCATTCTTTTAAACCCGGCAGAACTGTTAGAGCGCGACAGCTTGTTCCTGTTACTATCGCTCCACTGGACCAGCGTCAAATGCAGGCCCTACATCAAGACTGAAAATCGGTCTCCTGAATGTGCGGTCTCTGCACTCTTAATTAATGATCTTATTACTTCTCATTGCTTGGATTTACTTTGTCTTTGTGAAACTTGGCTTAGGCCCAATGTTTTTCTGCCACTAAATGAAGCCTCTCCCCCTGATTATGCATATGCACGGGTAGGTCGCACGTCGAAGCAGAGTGGTGGTGTTGCAGCCATTCATAAAGCTGCATTTTGCTTTACAGGTCCATCATCACAGTCAAAATTTAACTCATTCGAAGTGTTACTCATCAAACGTATTCCTTCTCAAATTAATGGAAGGAAGCCATTTTATTTAGCTGTAGTCTAGACAAGACAAGACAAGACATTTATTTTTGTATAGCCCAATATCACAACAACAGTCACCTCAAAGGGCTTAACAGACTGCACTAGACAACATCCCCTGGCCTTAGACCCTCCATCAGGGTAAGGAAAAACTCCAAAAAAAAACCAGCCGGTAAAAAAGAGAAACCTCAGGGAAAACCACAGAAGGAGGGATCTACTCCTAGGACGGACAGGCTGTGCAGGAATGTGTCCAGGACAGTTTAAAAACACATAGAAATACATAAACATATTCACAAATAAAAACATCTATATTGGCAGTGTCCAGTGTCCACTCTGAGTGTGCAATAGTGGATGGGGCCGCAGCCAACATCAAGGTAGATGACAGATGGGGTGGGGCCCTCACACTGGAGCACAGCCGGGGGTTTGCGTCCACCCTAGGAGGAGGGAGTAAAGAGAAAAAAAAAAACTGTAATAGGTAGATGTGATAATAATATGGGCGGTTTAGTGTGTACCTACAGCTACAACCAGTGTAAACGTGTACCTACAGCTACAACCAGTGTAAACGTGTACCTACAGCTACAACCAGTGTAAACGTGTATCTACAGCTACAACCAGTGTAAACGTGTACCTACAGCTACAACCAGTGTAAACGTGTAACTACAGCTACAACCAGTGTAAACGTATACCTATGATCAATCAGTCTCCATACGTTTGGTGAAATAAGTATGTTTTGAGTTTGCTTTTGAAAACTTTAACAGAGTCAGCTCGCCACACTTCCACGCCCATTCCATAAAAATGGGGCTCTTTAGGAAAAGGCTCTGTAGCCAGCAGACTTCTTCTTTACACGAGAAAGTTGAAGGAGGGCAGCGTCCTGAGAGTGAAGGGTACGAGCTGGAGTATACCGGGTGATGAGGTCAGATAGGTAAGAGGGCGCGCGTCCACAAAGGATTTTATATGTTAACAGGAGAACTTTGAAATCTGCTCTAACATGAGGAAGCCAATGTAATGAAGCCAGGACCGGAGTAATGTGATCAAACTTCCTGGTCTTCGTTAAAAGTCTGGCGGCTGTATTTTGGACCATTTGTAGTCTGTGAGTACTTTTCCTCGGCAGTCCAGAGAATAACACATTGCAGTTGTCCAGCCTGGATGAGACAAATGCATGAATGAGAATTTCAGCATCAGCTAAAGAGAGGCAGGAGCGAATTTTTGAGATATTCCTCAAGTGAAAAAAGTCTTGTTTAGTGACCTCACTAATGTGCTGCTGCAGTGATATTGTGGAGTCAAAAATGACACCAAGGTTCCTCACAGTGTTGCCGTGCTCCAACACACAGTTGTTGATCGAGACAGTAAGATTGTTGAACTTGTGCCGATGACTGGCAGGACCAATTAACAAGAGCTCTGTTTTATCCGAGTTCAAATGAAGGAAGTTTTGAGACATCCATGTTTTAATTGAAACGAGGCAGGCCTCTAGA
>CM044550.2:33589595-33612095 GCA_024416835.2 Perccottus glenii | reverse complement strand
TGAAAATGGTGGCTCCCTGCAGCGGTGTATAAGCAGAATCTATGACTATAAGGGCTATTTGTTCTTGACGGTGATGTTACATTTACATTTACATTTAGTCATTTAGCAAAGCGACTTACAAGTGAGGAAAACAATGGAAGCAATTTTAACAACACAAGGTAGCAAAAAGCATAAGTGCACCAAAAACTAATCAGTTTAAACCCAGCACCGTATACAAAGCTAAGGATAGGAAAGAATGTATTTTATTTAATTTAATTTTTTTTAAATAGAGAAGGAAACAATAGAAAGGAAGTAGAACTCAGTGTTTGTCAGTCAGGTGTTGATGGAAGAGATGTGTTTTCAGGTGTTTTTTAAAGATGGCTACAGAATCTGCTGATCTTGTCGAAGCAGTAGATCATTCCACCAATGTGGAACAGAGCAGTGATTTTTTACCTTTTTGGGACGTTGTTCATTTGTAGAGCGCAGGGATCTGGTAGGAACGTAGGTCTGTATTAGTGAGTGAAGATATGAGGGGGCGGAGCCAGTGGGGGTCTTGTAGGCCAAGAGCATAGCTTTGAACTTGATGCGACGTCAACCTGGAGCCAGTGTAACCTAATGAAGAGAGGAGTTACGTGCGCTCTCTTCGGTTCATTAAAGACCACTCTTGCCGCTGCATTCTGGATCAGCTGCAGAGGTTTGGTTGTGCAGCAGGGAGTCCAGCCAGTAGAGCATTGTAATAATCCAGTTTGGACAGCCTGGGCTAGGATTTGTGTTGAGGTAAGATTTAATTTTACTAATGTTGTAGAGAATGAACAGGACCGGGTGGTGCTGGCGACATGACTTGTGAAGTTTAGTTGATCATCAATTACCACTCCCAGATTTCTGACTTAGACTTAACCACGGTTTAAATGGCAGCCGTGCTGGCGTTTGGCCACGCCTCCAGGTGTCACGCAAACAATTCAAACAAAACTAGCCCGCTAGCAAGTGAGAGGAGACGCCGGTGCACCCCGTGACAGAGTCATAGTAACACACCTGTCATTGTTTCTCAACAATGACACGTCATGTTATTAAGTCACCGGTCAAAGTCAAATCTTTCTTAGAAACAAAGAAAACCAAGCCTCTAGAGAAGATGAATAGGGGCGGATTAATCCAGCAGCTAGAGAGTCCTTGATATATCTCTCCATAGCTTCCCTCTCGGGCTTGGATAGGTTGAAAAGTCTGCAAGAAGGCAGTTTAGCAGGAATAAGGTCTATTGCACAAATTATAAGGATGATGAGGCGGGAGAGACAAAGCCTAAGACTTAATGAAAACCTCATGCAGGTCACGATACACCTCAAGAATGGCAGACAGATTTGGAACCTCCCCTTCCGGATCGAGAGGGAGAGCACCCTCTTCAGCTAGTGAAAAGGCAGAGTGTAAACAGTTAGCATGACGGTAGTTACTCCAGCTAGTCACCCTTCCCTCCCTCCAGTCAATTACAGGGTTGTGGTTAACTAACCATGGATTGCCAAGGATCAAAGGTGTGGTGAGCGCTGAAAGTATATAGAATTGAATCTCCTTTCTGTGGTTTGCCAGATAAAAGTAAAGTGATGGGTTCGGAGCGGTGGGTATCTGGGCTAGCAGCCTACCATTCAAAGGAAGTTCTTTTCAGCTCGTGCGTCAACTAAGGCCAATAAAGGTAGGGAGAGAGATTTATAACAAATGATAGCTGGGTGTTGAAACCTACTCTTGTTTGTGGGGCTGGGTTGGATCATCTGTACCCCCACACTTACCAAAGAGCCCTTCTGTTTGGCCGAGTAGGGCAGAATGCCAAAGAATTTCCCAACTTGTCGCAATAAAGACATTCCCCCACCAGCCTACAACGTTTGCGATCCTCTGGGGACAATCGGGCTCTACCCAACAGCATAGGTTCCTCGGGGGCAAGGAATTTCTTGGACCCAAGGTTGCCGGTCGGCTGGTCTGGATGGAAGGGACAGCTGTAGAATGGGCCGCTAGCCGGGCTTTAGAGGAGTTCCTCTCCTTACGGCGGGCCCTGAGGGCAATTATCCATCCTATTGGCCAGGAAAACCAGAGAGTATATTTCCCTGTATATATATTTTTATATAAACATATACAGTTGTGCTTATAAGTGTATATACACTGGCAGAATGTGTTATTTGTTTTGGCAATTTTTCAGAGAATATAAAAAAAATCACTCGTATTTAGTGGTTGGGTGAAGCAATTCATTCTTAAACAGACACTACCCAAATTATTATTAATTGGCAGAGTGGTTAGCACTCCTGCCTCACAGCAAGAAGGTTGTGAGTTTAAACCCGGCTGACTCAAAAATCCTCTGCAAGTAACACAGAGTGAGAGCCAATAGCAAGTACCAAGTAGTAACCGTTCTGCCCACTTTTTGTAACTTATGTGAATAAAAATGTAATATTGTAAAAATTAAAGGTAATATGAAATATATAATTCTCACAACACATAAAGACAGAATATAAACAATAATTTACATTCAGATAATAATTTGTTTTTGTATATTTTAGTATGTATATGGACATGAATTATAATTATTTTTTTTTAACTGTAGTAATGTGGTACTTGAATATCATATGTATTTGTGCTCGCAGCAACATGACTAGGATAACCAGACGTCTCGTTTTAGCTGGGACAGTCCTGTTTTTAAGCCCCCTGTTCCGTGTTCCCGGAAAAAATTGCAAAAACGCTAAAATGCCACAGTTTTCCTCTCTTTCTGTCCCAATTGTCCCCTTTTTTTTTTTTTTTTACCGTCAATGCCAATCATAAAGCCAAAGCAGTCCACTTTGCTTGTAGCATTTGTCAGTCTATGTGTCAGTCACAGAGTTGCCATGGTTACAGCAATATTAACCAGTTGGAAAAGATCAACAGTGTTCCACAGTGTCAACAGTGTCAATTCTGATTGGTCCATTTAGATTCTTTCATAAACAGCATGAGCTGACATCACCAGCGCAGTGAGTAATCTTTATGTTTGGCAGTGTAATAAACCTGTCCTGCTTGTGTCCTGTGTGTGTTTTCATGTCCCAGGTTGCCCCGCAGTGATCATAGTGCCCCCTCCCTCTGAGCTGGGATTTGATCTTTATTTGGCTTTTCCTCGGAAGCACTTTGAATAAAACTACTGAGCACATTACGGAAAGTGTACAGCGCAACGTTAGAGCTGGCCTCAGACTTCCAAACCTAGCATTTCCAAATTCGTTTACATAAAATCTCCCTATTTAGAGGCTGTCGTGAGAAAGCCCACCCCCTCGGCCCCTCGGCCAGGGAGAGCCTTCAGAAAAAGTTTCCAAATATAAACCTGCAACAAGGTAGCCTTGTAAAAGAGGCCTCAGGGGCTTCAGAGAGTGAGAGGGCTGAGTGAGGATCTCTCTTCTCTCTTATTATTACAGAAATCAGAAGATTTGAATTAATTATGTTTCACAGACTATATTTTGGACAAATATCCATAAAGCATAGCCGTAGTTTGGGTCAGTACAGGTAAGTTTTCATTGTCAAAAGGGGCACGAGGTGTCCCCAAGTACTGTTCCCCTTTGGGGTCCCTCGGCTGTGGTCACTTTCCAAAGAGTGGAGCTAAACACTGCAGTCTGTTAGACAATAGAGTCCGTACTCAAAAATTAGAAGTTCTTTGATTAAATAAAATAATGTGAATAAACAATGAACAATCATTTTTTATTTATTGCAGCAGAATACTGTATGTCAATACCGCCAGCGCTTAACTATCTTAACTTTTCAAATTAATGCAATACAAACATGTTGACCTATAGGGCATGTTGGAAATGTGTACTGTAGAGCATTGGACATTTGATTAATTTGTCTCAACCTTTAACTGCCACAAGTACCCATTTCAAGAACAAGAAGTCATCTTAAAAATAAATGGTTCTATAATATAAACCAAAAAAACCTTTAAATTTGAGCACTTTAATACATTTTCTGGTGATTCAATTTATGAGCCAGATTTTTATGTATTTATATAAATGAAGTGTTGCAGAATAGTTAGGGGGAATAAGGAGAGCCTGAGAGCAGAGGCTGGAGGTGACTTCTCTCCGATCCATGAAAGGTGTGATTGTCCCGAGGCTTTTCCGGGCCAGGAAAGTTCCCCCCGAAGCAGCCCCTCTCAACCCAGACACTCCAGCCCCACGCTGCTTCTGTCAGATTTCCCCATCTTGTGAAGGGGGTAAGACATGCTTTTGGGTGGGTGTCATAAATACCAGATCAGAGACAGTGGACAGGAGACCATTGAGCCTGATGCAGGACAGCTCCGTGTTTATTTAGACAGTGGGTACACAGATGAGAGAGAAAAACAGGCGAGAGGTTGGAAGTTCTTAAGGCCTGAGAAGTTTTCAAGTTTGTTATTTAGTTTTCTAGGTTTATGTGTCATATGACAAACTACAATGATGCAGTAAAATGCTTTTTGATCTGGCCCATTCTTCAGGTGACCAAGAGTTGGTTAAAATAAGGGTAAAAAAATAAATACTTGTGCCATACTTACATAAATAAACTTTTTAGGCTGTACTGTAAG
The DNA here is from genome assembly GCA_024416835.2 of Perccottus glenii. Classification (NCBI taxonomy): domain Eukaryota; kingdom Metazoa; phylum Chordata; class Actinopteri; order Gobiiformes; family Odontobutidae; genus Perccottus; species Perccottus glenii. The sequence goes on along the minus strand of CM044550.2, from coordinate 33,607,579 downwards.
CTACATGGCATAACAATAATTAATAAAATCATAGCACACGAAGCTTGGAAATTATATGATAAGCAATAGACAAAGCAAAAAAGGCTTGACAGACAGCACATAGCTAATTTGCATGAATCTACATTTGGAAAATTGTATATTGAATATATTTGTGTACTTTCAGTTTCCTAATTGTGAATTTCACAGCTAATACTGTACATCATTGATTTTCAATAACACTTGGGACAAAATGATGCACATCAAATTGATCAGCTGAGACTCAGCTACAAGCTCATAAAAGCCATTTACATTTACTCCAAACACAGACCGTTGGATCTCTCCGGGTACTCCAGCTTCCTCCCACCGTCCAAACACATGCATGTATAGGTTGATTGTCAAATCTAAAGTGTCCTTAGTGAATGAATGTGAGAGTGAATGGTTGTCTGTGACTGTCTGTCTCTACGTGTCAGCCCTGCGACTAACTGGCCACTGTCCAGGGTGAACCCCGCCTCAGGCCCAAAGCTGCTGGGATAGGCTCCAGTCACCCGCGACCCCTAACGGGACTAAGCGGTAGAAAATGAGTGAAAGAAAATGAATGCCCTTTTCAAGCAGACACACCAAAAAACAGGTTTTGCTGTTGCTCAAAGATGATTTGAGTTTTTGGTCGCCTGTAACGTCTAGTTGTGTAGAATCACAATTGTTTTAATATTTTTTTGAAGATTTGATGTTTTACTGTTTGATCTATTGTTGTGATTGTACATAATAGTGATTATATTCTGTTTAATGTTCCGTTATCTGCTTGTACTCTGCACATAGGCTCATCTTGGCCAGAACATCCTTGAAAAAGAGATTGTTTCCTGGACAAATAAAGGTTAAATAGTTGGCCTATTGTTAGCCTGTGCCAAAAGAACACAAAAAGACTGGGAAACAGCAAGTATATTATCCTTGCTCCGGCTGTTGCTGATTACGTACCCATGCAGTCATGACCTCATGTTCTAACATATCCAACAGAACATGTTAGGCTTGCTTTAGAAATTGTTGGTGAAGAAGTCTATTTTGGAGCATACTTTCAAATGAAAAACAGATGGGAAGGTTGATTCTTTCAATTTTAATTTTCAACTTAGTCATTAACAACTACTTTATTGAAAGGTACATTCAATGAACAGTAAGTAAGTGCTTTTTGGCTTAATCCCGTCCAGGAGTTGCCACAGTGAAGTAGTTCACATGAGTGTCTTGGCAATGTTTTTCTAGGGACCGGCACAGACTGAGTCCATGACTGGGTTTTGAACCCTTCACCACAGAGGAGCTTTGAAAGATAGTTTAATGATATATGCAAAAGTGAGTTCAGTTCAGAAGATTGAGGGCCGACTCAGTCTACTCTGCGTCTTGGATGGATAATGAAAGTGTGGAGGTCTGGCTGCTTCAAATGGAGTGTCAAACAGCCTCAGGGCTAACTGTCCCCTGGGCCATGTTAGCGCACTTGCTGAAGGTCCCCATACTGCCGAATTCAAGGCTTTAAGATGATTCTTTCATATGTCCTATCTTGATGTCTGCACCATGCATTTGTGACACCATGTATCTGTGAGATTACAGAAGAAGGTACTGGGAAACTGGGATCAAACCCTATTCTTTTCATAAACCATATTTTTAAAACTATCATGAATTAAATCAGATTGAGAAAAGTTTGTGTTTAGTCTGCTATAACGACATCTAATCAGGTCGCTGTGTCTATAGATGATACACATGCTCCTGAAGGCTCAATAACGTTAGGTGAGAGTTTGTGGTTAAAAACAATGCGACATCTCTGAGGTGAACTATTGTAATGAAAGCTGACTGAGCAGATTGAAATGTATTGTTAAATGTGTGCAGTTAAGCCTGGTAAATGGAGCGTTTTCTACCTGAGCGTGAGACCATGTGATTGCTGCTGAAGGAGTCCTGTTCATCTGTGCCCAGCCTCTCACTCTCGGGTCAGGCCCAGCACATAGTGCTCCCCATTCATCCATGCACAGCCGCCCCCACCATTGCCCTTCAGTCGCAGCTTTTTTTGGTTCTTCCAGCCGTTTGCTCTCTCTATCAGCCAGATTCTGTCCATTTTAGGTTTGGGAAGGTACAAAAACAGATGAGCTGACAGTAGTAGTGCCAGGCCTGAACAGGGACTAACTCATCCCATCATTTGGACCCTGAAAGTCTTCCATGGGATGTAAAATGTATGTGTTTTCAGCATTTTGCATATAAATGAAAACATCTGGACATAACTATAAATAATTTTCTCAGCTGAGAAATTTCTGCAGGATGGTTCTTCCTCTGTCCTGGATGAATGAAACGTGGGAGGCAGTTTATCTCATTGAGTCATATCATGATAACAGACACACTACTGTTACATCTGCTCACTGCTCTGGACGAAACCTGCACTCACTGCTTTTAATCATTAACAAAATTTATTTTATAGAGTGTCATTTTTCAGTGGAGACACAAAAGGAAATTCCCAGAGGATAATAAATCAAATGCAGTGATTCAGCTAGTTCACAGTAAATCCCGCTGATCAGAGGGGAATAACAGGTGGGCGGACGGCCTGTAATGGGCCACAGCTGGATGTGTGTGTTTGTTAATTGGCGCAGAATAGGGGACTTCGGTCACAGCTCTGTGAAAGTGAGAGGATTCCTCAGCAGAGTGTCACTGAGCAGGGGGTCACTCCTCTGACCAAAGCCTGGATGTGGCCAGGTTCAGGCACTTTTCACCTGAGTACTGTCATACAGGTCAAGTTAGTGTGGAACGGATTGGTTCATTAACACCTGTGCAGTGTGTTGTGTTTCAATGAGATATAAATCATATTTGAAGGGGACTTGGATACAGTTACATGTTCAATGTACAGTCTATAATGTAATTTCCTGATTTTATTAAACTTCACTTGTATATATGCTTCACAGTCCACTGGTGACAGTAGATACAAGCTGAATCACTCAACTCTGGTCCCACCTGTGTCTGCAGGTGCACTGCCTCTGAATCTTATTAGCATGATAAATTGTATATGGCATGCATTTATGGAACGCCTTTTTGGTCCCCTTCTTGGGCACCCAAAGCACTTTACATTCACCCTGTGGTGGTGGTAAGCTGGGGTAGACTGATAGACAAACAGACAGTTATACCCCCCATTCACACACATTCATAAATTCACATTCACTGGAGGAAAGGTGGGTAAAGTGTCTTGTCTTGCCAAGGCCACAACAACAGATTGAACCACCAATCTTCTGGTTATTAGTCGCCCTGCTCTACTTCCTGAGCCACTGCACCCCTTGGTCTATTATTCATACAAAGCTGCAGTAAACAAAGTTGAAAACATTTTGTCTTTTTTCTTTGAGTTCTAATTTTTACCATGAGTGAGTATTGTTCTTTGATCAACAGACTGCAGTGTTTACATCACTGTTAGAACCTAGGCTGTGGGATCCCACTGTGGTACAGTTAAGCTTAAGGTGTCAGCAGAAGTAGATTTTGTTTCTGGACCAAAAGCCTTTCCTTCAAAACAGTACTATAAGTCTACTGGCTCAGAGGCACACCGGCAGCAGCAGAGTCCTCCACCAGCAGCATTAGCTCTAGCTGTGGTCCTATAGGAGCTCCATGAGTGCAGCTGTACATACACAGCTAATGAAGTGCAGTTGTCATAGGAGTGTGAGCCACTTAAAGAGCACTCCCTGGGACTGGGACCTGCTCTGACGGAGCAGGATCAGGGTCCAGAGTGTCCCACATCATGCCCACTCCTGTCACACAGTAACTTAAGACATCCTCATCAGTAAAAGAAAATCCTGGCCACATTGTTGTTGGGCTCATAACAGCGTTTTCTCAGAAGCCTGCATGTTTCTGGAGGATGTCAGCAAAATCAGCACAGGACTTTCCCAGACCTGCATAGTCCTACATTTTAAAAAATAAAATTTTGCTTCATGTTTATCATTAATTTATAACTCTATTTAGAGCAATGGTAATAACATTTTAGAGAAGGCCAATCAATGTCTCTGGACCTTGGGGTGAGTCTTGTCTTGCTACAAGGTGGAGGTGAACCTGCTGCTCTCAGCTCTGAGATGTTTCTGAGGTGCAGCTCTGACACAGGTCATCCTGTCTGAGGATCCAAGGTGTGGTGCACACCTGTGATGGCAGATAAGTGTGTTGAATATGACAGTGTCTGGCCCCTGGGGCCACTTAGATAAAACATATTTGATCTTCAATATTAAACAGTTAGATTGTTCCAGCTGTAAACAAAGATTAATTCTCTGATTGCTGCAAATATTTGATGCAAATAATCAGTGTCAGAGGATATTTGACTTGTGGCTGTCTTCTTTGTTGTTCTACTCACTGAGCTGCTTTGTAGAAAATTTCTGTTCCCCTGATCACTCTCACTAAACATAGGCTTCTGTCATTATTTATTATTTTATTTAAGTTGTGTGCACATCAAACAAAATCATTTCACAATAAAGAGGAAGTTTTTCTGTCTAACTCACAAGGGACTGTCTAGTCTTATGCACCTTCAATATTTAGGGTGTATGGAAGGTTGTGTGTATTTTGAAAGTGTAGTGGTCTTTCATGATGATTATGTGAGTTTTACAGTGGAGCCTCTGGTGAGTTGGGCTAAATCTATCTATAAAAAAGGGGTTAATCTTTCTTTTACTTGTCGTCAAGCCAACAAAAAGACTTAATAATGTACATAACCAACGGAAACACTGTGCTTATATCTGATATTTATATACATATACATATACTTTTATCTAAAGAACTATTTTTGGTATTTTGTTATTTCCTTTCCATCAAGCTTTGCCAGGATAATGATGATGATGATAAAGAATAAATAGACTAATTTACTGCCACAAAATACCAAACCATTTACTTGAAACCTATGTTTAGCGTCTGATGTGTCTATGCCAGTGTACCGGTGTCATTTCTAAAACCATTTTATAGCAACCCTCAACATGATAATCTGAGGTCTACTGTGGAACTTCATTAATACAAATAGGACAGTCCGCATGGACACCCTGTGCTAAAAGACTATTCAGCGGCGTGATGAACATGACACCCCAACATCATCATCTCTACAAGTCAAAAATCAAGAAGTCAAAAATCTGAACCATAAAATGAAAACAGCCCTTGACACTATTGCACCACTGTGGCAATAAAACTAGAAAATGTCAACAAAAAAGAAACCCACCAGGAAAAATGACCAAACAAATAGACTCACAAGAATAGCAGAATTAAGGTGGAGAAAAACAAAACTTTTTGTTCATCTGAACATTTTCAAAGAGACCTAAAGAGATCTATAATCAATATATTCTCATCAACACCAATAATAACAACCCCTGTCTACTTTTCCAAACTTTAGACAGTCAGGTAAAAACCTGAAAAAAAAAGGTATGGAACACTCTGTGATGACTTTTCTGACAACTTCTGGGGTAAGATAACCAGCATTTGAAGAAGGTGGTATCAGAACTGAAGCGCTCAACATGTTTTCTTAACCTCATAATCCTTTTTTTTTTAACTGGGTGTGTGAGGACATCCTGGCTGTCGTAAACCACTCCCTCTGGCCTGGAATCTTACCCACTGATTTTAAAACCGCTTCAGTTAATCTCATTTTAAAGAAACAGAACCTGGTAATTTGTTGTCACTTTTTTAGACATTTTAGACCGATTTCTAAATTCCGCTTTTACCTTGGCTCCTGACAGTTGTATGTGTGTGTTTTTTTTATGCCACCTTTATTTTGATCAAATGTTTAGGGCAGACAGCTAGCCATACCTCACTTCACACTGGTGTTCTCGCTCTGTCAGAGAAGACACAAAGGCAATCAAAGTCAGCTTACTTTAAAGGACAGGTCCTCTCAGTCCACATACTTAATGTAGCTCAGATGAGCTCGGATTAGCAGCAGAATTAGTAGGATTATTAATGAGTGAGTGTGGTTAGAGCCAACATTTTTGAACAGAACTGACTTCATCTTGAGAAATCTAAAAACAAAATATATTCTATTTTTTCTTAGCATAAACGGCACATTTTTCCTTGTGGCTGGTGAGCAGCAGTATCCAAACATCCTGTACCTGTGTGGGGTGGGGGCAGGGTGTGGCCTGGTCCGTAGCAGGATATATGCCGTCACACATATCACTTCACAATCTACACAACTCAGCAAACACAGCAGGGGCAGCGCTTTATTTTTAAATGCTCAGTGTATCATGTTACAGACAGAGCCTGCAGGTGCTCTGTCTTTAACACTCATTTACATGAAAAAGTTTATATATAAAACCTGGCCCCAAACACACGTCACAGGCACCTAACAGATGTCTGAACCCTCAGATTTTCTCCACTCATCACATGGTCAGCTTTATACACTTATTGATACTTATTGAAAAACAACCTTTATCTACCTCCAGGAGTTCTGAAGTGTAAATGCTACATTATCAGACTGTTGTTTTTCCATGTTTAGTGTTGAATAAATTTCCAGGATTGGAATTTGAGCAGAGAACTTTAGCACAGAGACCGGGTGACATTCACATCACAGGGTATCACTACCTGACTCTAACTTAGCTTTAACTCATCTGGCTCTTACTAAAGGCACAAAGGCTTTCTCCTGTAATGAAAGAGTTTTATTGTGTGCATCTGCTGTATTCATAATCAATAGGCCCCTCCCCAACCTCCACACTCTGCAGGTTAAACGTAATCACCCTCATGTATATGTGTGTGTGAGCTGCTTTTATCTAAGGCTTCTTTGCAACACCCATGTCCCACAGAGCAAAGTCCAGCTCTTTATCTGTGGCTGTGGGGCCAGTGACGCTCAGTCTGTCTGTGTGTTCGTCCTTCCTTCTGTCTGACATACTTCTCTGCTCAGGTTTATTACCACCGTATTTTATATCCTCCACAGCCCACAGCTGTTGAAATTAGCTGACTTATTGGACACTTACAACACTGTTAATTTACAGTATTTACAACTTGTTTTTCCAACTCTGTAATTGACAAAGTCTCGCCTCACTCACATTTAACCACAAAGAAAGAAAACAACACATCATCAGGTTGAATATTCATCTAATAAAATCCTTCACAATAAAACATAGATGGTCTTATATATATATATATATATATATATATATGATTAATTTTGTTATTCCCCTCCTTGAACCGCAATATTATCGTAGTGACAGGCCAGACAAAGAGCGGTTAAAACCCCCTTATGGACAGGATAATATCAAGGACCGTGACGTCGCCAGTATGGCGCAACCGGGGCCCCAACCCTGGAGCCAGGCCCAGGGTTGGGGCTCGCATGCGAGCGTCTGGTGGCCGGGTCTTTCCCCACGGGGCCCTGCCGGGCTCAGCCCGAAGGACCGACGTGGGGCCGACCTCCCGTGGGCCCACCACCTGCGGGAGGAACCGTAAGGGGTCGGTGCAAAGTGAATTGGGTGGCAGTCAAAGGCGGAGGCCTCAACGACCCAATCCCCGGACACGGAATCTGGCGCTAGCGGGGAAGGAGCCTGAGCTTGTGCGGGAGGTTGAGAGATACCGACTAGAGATAGTCGGGCTCACCTCCACGCACAGCTTGGGCTCTGGAACCCAAATCCTCGAGAGAGGCTGGACTCTCCACCACTCTGGAGTTACCTGCAGTGAGAGGTGGCGGGCTGGTGTGGGCTTGCTTGCTCAGCCGCCATGTGTTGGAGTTCACCCCGGTGAACGAGAGGGTCGCTTCTTTGTGCCTTCGGGTCGGGGATAGGTCTCTCACTGTTGTTTGTGTTTACGGGCCAAATGGCAGTACAGAGTACCCGGTCTTCTTGGAGTCTCTGGGAGGGGTGCTGGAAAGTGCTCCTACCGGGGACTCCATCGTTCTACTGGGGGACTTCAACGCTCACGTGGGCAGCGACAGTGACACCTGGAGGGGCGTGAATGGGAGGAACGGCCCCCCGGATCTGAACCCGAGCAGTGTTCTGTTATTGGACTTCTGTGCTTGCAACAGTTTGTCCATAACGAACACCATGTTCAAGCATAAGGATGTCCATCAGTGCACGTGGCACCAGGACACCCTAGGCCGGAGATCGATGATCGACTTTGTAGTTGTTTCATCTGACCTCCGGCCGTATTTCTTGGACACTCGGGTGAAGAGAGGGGCGGAGCTGTCAACTGATCACCACCTGGTGGTGAGTTGGATCCGATGGCGGGGGAGAAAGCTGGACAGACTTGGCAGACCCAAACGTACTGTGAGGGTCTGTTGGGAACGTTTGTCAGAGCCCCCTGTCAGAAAGACCTTTAACTCCCACCTCCAGCAGAACTTCGACCAGATCATGAGGGAGGTTGGAGACATTGAGTACGAGTGGACCATGTTCTCCACCTCCATTGTCGATGCCGCCACTCGAAGCTGTGGCCGTAAAATTTCGGAGGGTGTGTTCCAACTACAGAGGAATCACACTCCTCAGCCTCCCCGGGAAAGTCTATGCCAGGGTACTGGAGAGGAGAATGCGGCCGATAGTTGAACCTCAGATTCAGGAGGAACAATGCGGTTTTCGTCCCGGTCATGGAACACTGGACCAGCTCTATACCCTCTCCAAGGTGCTGGAGGGTTTATGGGAGTTTGCCCAAACAGTCCACATGTGTTTTGTGTTTCTGGAGAAGGCATTTGACTGTGTCCCTCGTGGCGCCCTGTGGGGGGTGCTCTGGGAGTATGGGGTCTGGGGCCCTTTGCTAAGGGCTGTCCGGTCCCTGTACGACCGGAGCAGGAGCTTGGTTTGCATTGCCGGCAGTAAGTCAGACCTGTTCCCATTGCATGTTGGACTCCGACAGGGCTGCCCTTTGTCATCGGTCCTGTTCATTATCTTTATGGACAGGATTTCTAGGCGCAGTCAGGGGCCGGAGTGAGTCTGGTTTGGGGACCACTGGATCTCGTCTCTGCTTTTTGCAGATGATGTTGTCCTATTGGCTCCATCAAGCCAGGACCTTCAGCGTGCACTGGGACGGTTTGCAGCCGAGTGTGAAGTGGCTGGGATGAGGATCAGCACCTCCAAGTCTGAGACCATGGTTCTCAGTCGGAAAAGGGTGGCTTGTCCCCTTCAGGTTGGTGGAGAGATCCTGCCTCAAATGGAGGAGTTCAAGTATCTTGGGGTCTTGTTCACGAGTGAGGGAAGGAGGGAACGTGAGATTGACAGCTTCTGCAGTGATGCGGTCGATGTACCGGTCTGTTGGGGTAAAGAAGGAGCTGAGCTGTAAGGCAAAGCTCTCAATTTACCGGTCAATCTACGTTCCTACTCTCACCTATGGTCATGAGCTTTGGGTCATGACTGAAAGAACAAGATCCCGGATACAAGCGGCCGAAATGAGCTTTCTCCGCAGGGTGGCGGGTCACTCCCTTAGAGATAGGTGAGGAGCTCGGTCACTCGTGAGAAGCTCAAAGTAGAGCCGCTGCTCCTCCACATCGAGAGGAGCCAGCTGAGGTGGCTCGGGCATCTGTTTCGGATGCCTCCTGGACGCCTCCCTAGGGAGGTGTTCCGGGCATGTCCCACCGAGGAGACCCCGGAAGACCTAGGACATGCTGGAGTGACTATGTCTCTCGGCTGGCATGGGAACGCCTCGGTATCCCTCCGGAAGAGCTGGAGGAAGTGTCTGTGGAGAGGGAAGTCTGGGCGTCTCGACCCGGCCCCGGGTAAGCGGTAGAAGATGAATGGATGGATGGAATTTTGTAATTGTACAACTACAGTGCTCTTAAACAATCCGAAATGTTAACAAACCCTCAAACCTGAACATTTAAGTAGTAAAAGTGAAGTTTTGACTTTCTTAAGAGAATATCTACATGTACACCATTATTAGGCAACTATTAGTGTCAGAATTATTATGCAACTAAATGAAAAACCAAGATTTTCCTATCTCACTTGTTTATTTTCACCTGTTAAAGTGAGAATAATAAACAAACTCAAAATGTATAAATAAACATTTCTAAAATAATAATAAAAAAAAACCTCAGTGAGAAATATAGCCACCCTTCTTTTCAATAACAGTCACAAGCCTTCCATTCACAGAGTTAGTCAGTTTCTTGATCTGGTCAGAATTAACCACAGCCTCCCAGACACTGTTCAGAGAGGTTTACCGTTTACCTTCACTGTAAATGTCCTGCTTAAGAAGGGCCAAAAAGTTCTCAGTAGGGTTTAGGTCAGGTGAAGAAGGGGGCCATGTCATTTTTCCTCTTTAAGACCTTTACTGACCAGCCAAGCAGTGAACTTTGATGCAGGCTTTGTCCTGTTCCACTGCTTGAAGCAAGTGTCTTCTAAAAATTGGCAGTAGGTCTGAGAGTTGATTTTGAGTCCATATATATATACATATATATATATATATATATATATATATTTATATATATATATATATATATATATATATATATATATATATATATATATATATATATATATATATATATATATATATATATATATATATATATATGTGTATGTAAAGAAGTACGAGGTGTTCAGTTCTCATTTTTATTGTTAGTACAGCTTTAGTAGAAGTCATTTCCATGACCTCTGAGTGAGTGTTTATTCATCCCTGGTTAACAAGAGAGCTCAGGTTTAACCTGACTTGATAATTGTATTTAGCTTGAATAAAAATCTAATATCAGTTATGAGTTATGACATCTGTTCATTTATATCCTATATTAAGGAAGTATTTGTTGCTCATGAAAGTGGAGTTAGTGGTGGTGCTGGGTGCCTCTGTAACCGCTGGTGAATGGCGCCTGAGGGGGAACTGTAGCAGCAGATGATCCCTCCCTCTCCTCAGGCCCTAACTGAGTAAACAGTGCGGCTCCAGGATCCAGGATGCAGCGGCTCATTTGCATTGCACTAATTCTTGAAAACACGCACCACCCTTCTTGTCCCAGCTTCTGCTGCTCTTCTGACTGCCTTTGATGAAGAGATTAGAGCTGAACACCTGCTGAGTGACAGATTCCACTGCACTATGCTCACTTCAATTCATATCAGTGACAATAATTCATCTTATCTGGCATCTTTTATACTGGCCAAGCCACAACAAAAGAATAGACCAAATGTAATCTTGAAAATAATTCAGCCAAAGTACACACTTATTTTTCACACTCAACGTTTTCTTTTCCTTCCTCGTTATAAGTTGAGATAAACAAAATTTTACATGACCCAAATTTTCACACTTTATAATAGAACAACACTGAAATAAATCTTACTTTTACATTAGTTGGGTTCTAATTGTATTTATTAACCAAATGCATGTTTTAGAGTAAAGCATTTATTAAAGAGTAGAGCTGTTCCACTTCTGCCATGTTAGACCAGGGGGCATCTTTAAAGCTCACACTCATTATGCAAAACAACAAAGTGATCCCATCTTGATGTGATGGTATCTATTTGACTCAAAACCACGTTTGTCACCTTCCTTTAAACTGCTTAAAGACGCCACTAAAACCACATTTTCTCTGCTTTATCTTTACTGTTTACAATAGCGTTAACTAACTCAGGCAAAGTCAAGTTAGTCTCATTCTGTGGAAAAGAAGGACCAGCTCCCTGTAGATGTTATTAGAAACACTTTCAATACTTATTAACAATAATTATTGTTGTTGTATACTGAGATGGCCAATTGTCTGAAATACAAAGAGAATCTACTTATTTACTGTGTAGTGTAATTAGTGGTTGTGATGGGCCAAATTCAATGACATGCAAAGTGTGAAAGCAGATCACATAGACTGCCAGGTCAAGCAGTCTTTTGTGAATTAGACCAACATTTGGAGTGAAGGTGTGACTGTAATTAAAACAGAAAATGGACTGCTACACGAGGACGGCTGTCTCTGACCACAAACCTTAACCAGTAGCTCCCACTGGCTTGTTGAGCTACATGGCTAGTTAACATCATAATGGTAGCAGAAGGTCCTACTGGAGAAGTGTCTATTCCAGTTAATGCTACGTCTGTTTACTCAGAGAAACAGCCTATCATATCCGATATTAAATATCTTGGCAAATTGCTGAAACCTCTGCTGTTGGGAGGGTCATTTACATTAACAGTGTTGTGTCTATTTTTCACTTTGGAAACTGGGTCACACAGGGGTCACAGATTACAGCGGAAGGTCACATCTGGAGTTTGGCTCTGTGAAGTTCTGCACTGAAGGGACTGTGCCAGCTATAAAACCTCAACGCCAGGGCTTATCAGTGGATATATTCACATCTGACAAAGAAAAAGCCAGACTTAATGTGCACACTATCAGTGGCATATCAGGGTGACATTCAGCACTGCTAGGTTACCGCACCTGAGCATGGGAATGTATCAGCTTATGTCTTAGACTTATGTCTTATCAAGCCAAGCTCCACAATGGCCATTGTGTGTGCAAGGTGCCGACCACTGTGGACTCCTACTTACTCTTCAGACACATTTCCACTCAGAAGTACAGTTAATTTTATAGAGTTGACTCCAAAACCAGTGAGGTCATACAAGCAGGAAGTGTTTCTATATGAGAAGTAAATTATATTTAATGTGAACTTTTAATGTTGTTGTATTGCAATTGACTAAAATGAAGCAAATAGATCGTGGTGGAGTGTTGCAAGAGGCTGTAAGTATAGTTGTAAACTGCTGCAATAAACAGAGTTTTAGTGACAGACTCACAGAGGGACTTACAAACAGACTCACAAATAGACTCAAGGACAGACTCACAGAAGGACTCACAGAAGACTCACAGACAGACTTACAGACAGACTTACAGAGGACTCACAGACAGACTCACAGAAGGACTCACAGAAGACTCACAGAATGACTTACAGACAGACTCAGACAGACTCACAGACAGACTTACAGAAGGACTCACAGACAGACTCACAGACAGACTTACAGAGGACTCACAGACAGACTTACAGAAGGACTCACAGACAGACTCACAGACAGACTCACAGAAGGACTCACAGAAGGACTCACAGACAGACTTACAGAGGACTCACAGACAGACTCACAGAAGGACTCACAGAAGACTCACAGACAGACTTACAGACAGACTCACAGAAGGACTCACAGAAGGACTCACAGAAGACTCACAGACAGACTTACAGACAGACTCACAGAAGGACTCACAGAAGACTCACAGAAGACTCACAGACAGACTCACAGAAGGACTCACAGAAGGACTCACAGAAGGACTCACAGAAGACTCACAGACAGACTTACAGACAGACTCACAGAAGGACTCACAGAAGGACTCACAGACAGACTCACAGACAGACTCACAGAAGGACTCACAGAAGGACTCACAGACAGACTCACAGACAGACTTACAGAGGACTCACAGACAGACTCACAGAAGGACTCACAGACAGACTCACAGACAGACTCACAGAAGGACTCACAGACAGACTCACAGAAGGACTCACAGAAGGACTCACAGACAGACTCACAGACAGACTCACAGAAGGACTCACAGAAGGACTCACAGACAGACTCACAGACAGACTCACAGAAGGACTCACAGAAGGACTCACAGAAGGACTCACAGACAGACTCACAGACAGACTCACAGAAGGACTCACAGAAGGACTCACAGACAGACTCACAGAAGGACTCACAGAAGGACTCACAGACAGACAGTGTGATCCGGTCCTGTTTAGTCCGTGTCATCAAACTACCATTTGGCTACGAGCTGTTTCAACAACACGCAGCTAAACTATAGAGTGCCGCTCAATGGAAAAAACATTATCACGTCATACAAAATATATATCTTTTCCTTAGGAGTCAAAAGTTCCATTTTTTTAGCGCAAACATTTGTGCTTCTGTCCCACAGCTAAAACTAAATTTTAGGAAAAGCTGTTCACTTCTGTACAGATATTTTACATATTAATTATTCAGAATTTACTTGGCAGCTCATCACCAAAAAGCATAAAACTAATTAATAAAAACAGCAGTGATATAAATGGAACAGCATTTTAGAGAGCCATCTTTGACAAAAACATTACAAACCATAACAGGATACAGCTAACTGGCAAACTAGTGACTGAATCATTACAATTACAGTAACATTAATGGTGTTTCTCTAGTTGTTTTTAAAATTTAAATGTTTATACAACACTCATTCAACGTGTGCTTTTTGTAAAACACCTCAGACAGATTAAAGAGACAGATTAAATTAGAGAATCAAAACAGCTTGAGTTTTAGTGCATTAACATAGCTCTTAAGTATAAGTACTCATTAGTCATCACTCATCAGAAGTGAAACATTGTGTATGTGAAAACAAAAAACAAAAGCACTATTTCTTCCCATATTTTGCCTTTTTAATAAGAAAAAATGAATTGAGTCAATCACATTTAAATCAAGTTAAACAACAATATATTATATCAGCACACTTTGAAAAGCAACAGAAACGCTTAAATAGATACATGTCATGTGACCTGACTTCAGCACACAGCCTTTTATCAGCAGTCCTATGTCTGATAAATCCTCTGAGGCATCAATAGTAATGTAGTAACACACTGTGGCCCCCAGCCCCTGACCAGTGGGAGCCCATAGTGCAATGTACTATATGTAAATGCTCCCACCCTCCTTCTGTGACTCAAGTACTTCATGTGGCTTCTGTGACAAAAATGTAGAAAAGCATCAAGTCCAGAGTGGTGTTAAACTCAAATCCACTCAGTTATGTCAGGGGCCAACCTTTTGATAATTAAATAACTTTAATTTTTCATTTTACCAGAAAATAAATTGTAAAAAAAAATTACAAAGTGGTTAAGCATTTAATGATGAACATGACACACAATAAAAGGCTCATTTTAGAAGTAGTCTGAAAAAAAAAAGTCAGCTTTTTGCTCTGCGTAAAGATTTATCAATCTTTCGTCTACAAGAGCTAGAATTTCATCGGATCTGGGCGGCAATGGAATGGGCTTTGGGTTTAACACATCTAGATGCTTTCTGAAAGGAACATCAGTAACCACCGAGAAACACAAGGGTGACATGCTTTTACCACTGCTGTTCTGAACATTTGTTCAAAATAGCTTTTTATTCTACGTTAACATTAGAGCCTTTTATGGACAGTGTAATCAAAATAACAAACAGAAATGAAAACTGTAACAAAGTTGATTTCAGTGTGGAGCAGTAACACCTGAACAGTAACCCATGCTCCGCAGTGTAACTTCAACAGAGCACTATACAAGATATATTAAAATTTATTCCCTTCCATAAATAAATGCAAATATCCTCTCCTACTTTACTTCTATGTACATTTATACACAGCCTGCTCTGATCCTTGGCAGATCCTGCTGTAACTGAGCATGCTCAATGTTTGTCAGAGTCCATACACAAATACTGTATCCTTAATCATAATAGTCTGCCATTGCAGCCTTTTTATGTTTGAAGCCCATGTTTTGAGCCAGAGACAAGGCTGAGGTCCAGTTCAGAGAGTCAGTTCTCAGGGCAGGACCTGTGTGTTTGGGAGGGTTCATTAGGAGGCGTTGAGCACCGAGCGGCTGTACAGCGTCTGGTAGTAGGCCCCTGAGTCGATGGCTGTGGGCGTGGGGTTTTCGTAAATCTGCTTGGCACCCACCGGAGAGGCCCCGCCGTAGCTGCTGTAGGCCATGACCTGGTCCTGGTAGGACTTGAGCTCCATCTTCTGCTCACTGGACATGAGGTTGGTAATGGAGAAGGGGTGGTTGAAGTTGTAGTGTGGGTCAAGGGCCTTCAGGTCACTCTGCAGGTCTAGTTGCTGCATGGAACTGGGCAGGAGGGGCCCCTGGTGCATCAGAGAGGAAGATAAGCTCATGGGGGGTGAAGTAGATCCTGGGGGGGTGTGCAGGTGGGCGCTAGGCAGAGGTGGGCAGTCTAAAGAGCCCAGGGAGCCACGGTGGTGGGCTGGCTCCTCTGAGGATGAGCCTGGGTGGGAGTTGTCTGAGTCAGCCCCCTCGGAAGCCCCTGTGGGGCTACGCTCAGCGGGCTCCCCACCCAGGCCCTTAGCAGGGCCGTCCTGGTTTTTGGAGCTCTTCTTGCTGGCCTTGTCCTCAATCTTGAAGCGTTTCTGGCGGCGCAGGTAGCAGCCGTTCTCAAACATGTTTCCGGACTGGGGGTGCAGGGTCCAGTAGGAGCCCTTTCCAGGTTTGTCCGGGGACCGGGCCACTTTGACGAAGCAGTCGTTGAAGGACAGCGAGTGGCGGATGGAGTTCTGCCAGCGCTGCTGGTTGTCGCGGTAGTATGGGAACAAGTCCATGATCCACTGGTAGATCTCGTTGAGTGTCAGCATCTTGCTGTTGCTCTGCTGGATGGCCATGGTTATTAGTGAGATGTAGGAGTATGGGGGCTTGGCGTGGGTCAGCGAGCGCCGGTACGGCTTCGGGGGAATCTCCTTGGGCCCTCGGCTCAGGTTGGCTGTGGAGGGGTAGCCCAGCTGGCTCATGGACTGTCCCATGTTCTGGTAGTGGGACATGGAGCCCAGAGCGGGGGCTGAGGAGCCCAGCTGCGTGAGGGAGGTTGAGTTGACGGGCGACAGGGACATATGGGCGGGGGCAGAGCCCATGGAGCCCAGGGGTGGGCTGTTCAGGCTGGAGCTGGGGTAGGCCATGTTGAGGCTGGGAGCTGGGTTCAGGTTTATGTAGCTGTTGATGGATCCCATGGAGCCCATGGAGCCTAGACCTGAGTTCATGGAGCTGGGGGACTGGTACATCTGCAAACAGACAAACACATATGTGAAATTTTTTATATATGTATCATTTATGTAAAAGTATATTTATAGTTTGTGTTTTTCAGAGAGAAAAGTGGGCTGTGGCACTAAATTCTAAATTTATGTCTCATCAATGCACAAAGAGGCCTCAGTGCACGGAGCTTCACACGATGGTGTTAACCTGAAAATGCGTAAAAAAACGTCATGCTGCAGACACAGGCCTCTGGGGAAAATAGTTGAACTGAGAGGCACGGAATTAAAACGCAATTTAATGTAGTCTATATTAAATTTAATATATAAATAATGTCTTTAATTTAGTTTTGTTTTAGTGTAAAGATAAGAGCGGACCTGGGTTAAGGCGCAGGGCCGTGCTGTTGAGGTTAATTGGATTAGATCCAGGTGATCACATTATCTTTAATTAAATTAAGGCCTCTAGGCCTGGTCTAAAGGCCGCGACTTCTCTGCCGAAAATACAAGATGATAATAATAACAATTACAACATAATAATAATAATAATAATAATAATAATAATAATAATAATAATAATATATTTTTTGTTGAAAGTAATTCTTATTTTATTGTTCTTTCGACGGGAATTTACATTACAACGATCAGTTTGTTTCCTTATAATTAATTTAGATTTTTAAATTCTAGATAAAATATTAGGCTATTCATTTGTTTATTGCGTTTATTTATTTTTATTAAATTTTCTGTTAAATTGTCAGATGATATTTCTTAGTCTAGCTATTAAAACGATAACGCCTCGTGAATGAAATGCAGTCTGGTTTTGTTTTTGCAGGTTTGAGATCTTTCAACATCTCCGTCATCCGAGCCACAGCCCTGCATCCATAACCCTCTCCCACATCCCGGGTCTCCGAGCGGGTCTTACCTCGCTGGCCTCGCTGTAGAAAGTATTCCACTCTGTCAGATCATGGCTCTCCATCTTCACAGAACTCAACATCCCCTAATTCCGTCTCTGGAGCAGCGCGTTTTGGATCTAAAGCTTCAGCTCCTTCGCAGCGCGGTCTAAACAACTGTAGGCGGGTTTGGTCAAATCCAGAGCAGAGTCAGTCCATGGCCTGGTGCCTGTTGTCTCGCGGGTCCCGGTCGCTCTGACAGCGTTTGTGAAAGTTGCCTGTGTTCTGCCCAGGACCTGGATGCACGACTCTTATAAGGCGCTCCGTGCGCCCCGCCCCGCGCTGACATTTGAATACCGGGTTAGATCCAGGAAAGGCCCCGCGAAAAGGCCAAGGCGGCCCCCTGGCGAGCTGTATATTGGGCCGGCGGCTGCGGAGGGCCACCCGGACATGAGCCACTGTCCCACAATGCACCAGGGTAAGTGGATTGGGTTAAGTGGACAATGGCAGTTAACTGT
>CM044550.2:33522502-33570002 GCA_024416835.2 Perccottus glenii | reverse complement strand
AAGTACGCCATCGTGTGGCTTGAGCCCACTTACTGCCACCTTACTATGTGCACTGGACTGACTGGAGCCTATCCCAGCAGCTTTGGGCCTGAGGCGGGGTACACCCTGGACAGTGGCAAGTTTGTTGCAGGGCTGACCTTTAGAGACAGACAACCATTCACTCTCACATTCATTCACTAGGGACACTTTAGAGTTGCCAATTAACCTATACATGCATGTGTTTGGTCAGTGGGAGGAAGCCGGAGTACCCGGAGAGTACCCACAGTAACACATGGAGGACATGCAGACTCCTCACAGAAAAACCAGAGTCGGTCGAGAATGTTTGACCCAGCTGGGTTTTGAACTCACGACCTTCTTGCTGTGAGGCAGGAGTGCTAACCACTCTGCCACGTGCACCCCTAGACTTAGCTCAGCTACTGTATTAAAGACTAATGGTACGGCCCAGTTAGCGTAGTATAAATAAATCAATGTCTAGACCTCTAACAACTTAGCATGCTAAGATAAACATGTCTTTGGACTCAATTTCTAGTTTTATAAACTTGCTATCGTTTGCTATTTAGACATGCTTTTTAAAATGTTAGATATGTATACCAGTTATTGTTCTCAGCTAAAATAACACATCTTTTTAAGGCATATTTACAAAAAACAATCCTTTTAGTTGTGTTATCTGTGTGTCTTATCGGTTCTATGTGTCCCCTTTAAGGTTGAAAGAAACTACTTAAAAAACACTCTAATCTTTGCTATAAATAAATGCACCATACACAAAAGATTAACTAGTCACAGAAACTTTTATTCTTTATATTATCATTCTTCCAATGCACCATTAAACTGCTATAATGCGTTTCACTTGGCCTCATCAGTGAGGACAGTTAGCATTCAACAGTATATTCAGAAACATTTCAAAACAAATACAGCCTTTTTAACTTACAAAGTGCCAAATTTACAAGTTGAATAGGCCTGCTACACAACATCTCTTAACACTTGCAGAGATAAATTCAATATTTGCGAAGCCTAAACAGTGCTTCAAATTTGTCAGTAATTTTCTTGGCATTTGACTTTGGTATTTTGAAAGGTGCAATTTAGAAACACTTGAAATTTACCAAATCACTTTCCCCTTGAAAATGAACCTTTCACCCCAGAACAGTGTGCTATTCAGTGCAACATGATAGGAACCGAACAAAAGAAAAGAAAATCCCAGAAAGTATTTAATGCATTTCTTAAGATTTTATTGTGCAGTTAATGGATTCTGGCAGACGCTTGCTCTGGTTTGATGTGCATTACAACCTTCTGAAGAAATTCAAAATATTACTTCATGGATGATGGATACTCAAGGTTCATTGCGTAAATTACACCCATGCATGGCAAAGGCACATGCCACACTTTTCTGGTTGTGCAGCACTATGCTTTCCACAACCACAACAGCAACCTCAAAAACCTGCTGTGGGAGAGCGTCCTCGCCGTCCTGGTCACCTTCATAGGCCACAAGCAGTCCAAGTTCCATTCCTCTCGTTGCTTCATCCAGATGGTCAACATGGGCCTAGATCAAGAGAAAAATGCAAGTGAATTAGTATCGCTTCTCTTTAGAGGAGTGGTTTCCAACCTTCTTTATCTCATGTGTCCCCTGTGCATTTTTGTCACACTCAAGAGTATTTGTGTTGGTGATTCATTAGAAAGTGGTTTAATGCAAGTTCTGTTTACTGGTGCAAATAAGAATATTATAGCCTTGCTTCATTGTAAATTCTAATTAAAGCGGTACATTGCAGGTTTTGCATTTTCTTTACCGTTTTTATTAGTGCTTCTGCAATATTACCCTTTAAATTCACATGCATTTAAATTTGGGGAAATAAAAAAATAGATAAAAAAATTCAGTAAGTAGTCTAGTAAGTACTAAGTATCCTCAAATTAGGTGTCATTTTAATCTCCCAAAAATCTATCATTCCATTATAATACTGCATTTCATAGATTTGAGTGGTGAGTGACTCAAGATGTTACCTGCAAAATCTAGGAAGATGAGTGTCATTTTCTGGTCTGTTTTGTTACATGATAAAAATAATCTTTTCTAAAATCAGTTTTAGCATGGACCTGACCCAACAACAAGAAAATGGGCAATTGGCTTACTCATTCTATTGTGTTAACAGTACAAGATACACTCACCTAAAGGATTATTAGAAACACCATACTAATACTGTGTTTGTGTGTTTGACGCCCTTTCGCCTTCAGAACTGCCTTAATTGTACGTGGCTTTGATTCAACAAGGTGCTGAAAGCATTCTTTAGAAATATTGGCCCATATTGAGAGGATAGCATCTTGCAGTTGATGGAGATTTGTGGGATGCACATCCAGGGCACGAAGCTCCCGATCCACCACATCCCAAAGATGCTCTATTGGGTTGAGATCTGGTGACTGTGGGGGCCATTTTAGTTCAGTGAACTCATTATGTTCAAGAAACCAATTTGAAATGATTGGAGCTTTGTGACATGGTGCATTATCCTGTTGGAAGTAGCCATCAGAGGATGGTGGTCATAAAGGGAAGGACATGTAGCAGATCAGCCCTCAGAATCCCCCACGGATTAACTGTCCTGTCTTTTCTATCATTGCCAGAGGCCTTCAGAGACAAGCTTGTATCTAAAGTCTGGAAGAGGACTGGGTTAACACTGTTTTCTTTCAGATAAAAGGACGGCCAAAGTGTCTTTGAAAATAGACTTCTACAATGGTCAAAACACCACCCCCTGGTGGTCAAATGGACGAATGACTCTACCCTCGTCAAGGACGTTTTTGTGTTTATTCCATTACAGGAAAATGTATCAAGATATTGTGTTGTTTATACTGTTTTTTCCGGGACGTGGAGTGTCACCAAATAACTTCTTATCCCATTTTGTGTGCAGTTTCTGTTTTGTTTTAATGAAATGTAATGAATGTTTCCATAATATTCATAATAATAATTGTTATCAGAATTCTATATCCTTATATTACCCAGAGAGACACGGAGACAGATTATATTATAACAAACAACAATAAGGTTTTATTCCTTGCAAGAGAGCAGACAGAACAACAGATATATCAAAGGTACATAGTGCGTTTTGCAGTAAGTGAAAAAACAAAAGAACTGTAACATTTTATATCACGGAGAATAGGTGTGTCCGTGGGAGGCGTATCTTATACACAGAAGGCCCCAGTTCCAGGTGCAAAGTACCATGGCAAGATGTCTCTAGTTATGTCTACACCATGCTTGGAATAACATGGAGGACATAACATGATTTGACATGACCTGTAGAGAACTATGAGCACCAACGAACTATAAACAATATACAGAATTATAAGAATAAAATTCTTATAACATTCCCCTCTTTATGCTGATAACAATTAGCATAAACAACCTACTAGCTTGAGTGTGAATTGTAAACTATATGACAGAAGCGAAAACCCAGCAGGGCGTTGACTAGCCAGAAGAACATTTTTACCCATTGGTAAAATGACCTAAAGCTGGGAAAACTCTTCTATCCACCCCTTGCCCCAAAGGCGTGACAAAACACAAACATCAAGCATCAAACGTATCAAGCAAATAATAATAAATAATAATAACGCTTTATAAGGACAATTGACAAAGAGAGCAGACAGAACAACAACAGGCAAATGAGGGTGCAAGTACAGTAAGTGAAAAACCCACTAAGAACTGTAACATTCAGAGAGTAGGTGTGTTTTGAGCATGGATTTAAATTCAGAGATGGTGTTAACTAAACGGAGTGATAGGGAGAGAGTTCCACATTTTGGGCGCAATAACACTGAATGATCTGCCCCATTGAAGCAAGGCGATGCCGAGGACAACGAAGGCTGGAATCAGGGTTACAGAGGTAGGGAGCAAGGCCGTGCAGAGACTTAAAAGCGAAGGAGAATTTTGAATTTAGTGAGTGATAGGAAGCCAGTGAAGATCGTGCAGAATTAAATATGTGCGAATGTATTGTAATTTGGAAATGGAGCTAGCTGGTAGGCCAATGAAAAGTGCATTGCAGTAATCAAGACGTGAGGTGACAAATGCATGGATGACAATTTCAGCATCTGAGATACTGATAAAGGGACAGAGCTGAGCGATACGACGTAGATGAAAGAATGCCAATTTAGTGATGGATTTAATGTGAGAGTGGAAAGATAGAGAGGAATCAAGAGATGGTTTGAGAGATGGTTTGATAAAAGAGCCGGCGATCTCACAGGTGAGGTTAGTAGGAATTTTATTAGTGAGTGATGAAGGTCCAGTGAAAATAATCTCAGTTTTGTCAATGTTAAGTTTTAGAAAATTTGAATGAAGCCAGTCTTTTATTTCATGCACACAAGCAGAGATTTTGTCAGTTGTGAAGGATAAAGTTGATGTACAGGTGGTATATAATTGAATGTCGTAATCATATGCATTTTTCTGTACAGTCCTACATGTGCGAATGTTTTGAGTGTTTTATAAAAAACCCAACAAATATGAGCAAGGAATGTTTTAAAATTTAGTTTAACTCAGTTTAAATGTTCCTAAGCGACTTCCCCTTCCGCCGGAAGAGAGCATAGGACACGCCCCTGGCCGAAGTTGATAAAGCTGGCTGCTAGCCAAAAATCTCTCTCTTGCCCTTCCGACCTGATCAGGCTCCTTCCTCGCCCGGGAGGTCCCGTCCCCTGGGGCCTCCCCACACTTCAGGCCTCGTGGAAACGAGCAAATTTTCTTTGTTTAAGGACCGTGCCTGCTAACGAGTTAGCTTGACCAACAAGCACTCGCAGAAGAAAGTTTTTAACCAACACAGCAACAGCCGAGAACTCTTTCATGGACCATGCAATAACTTACACAAACTCAAACTTTTACACGGTACACGGAGGCCCAGGCAGTGCTAACTTGGACAGCAACAGGACGTGTGCTCTCTCCCTGGACTGCAAACCCTCTGGACGAGACGTGCACGTGACGACACCCCTGGTGTGCGGAACGCTTCATCAGTGAACGACGAACTTTCTGGAGAACATTCAGGACGCTCGCCGGACCACTGATAGTGACCCACCGAACCGGGCCGGCCCCGCTGACCACAGAGTAAGTCCTCACGTGACACGCAGCTTTAGCGTCTGTAATCTGTCCAAACTCTAGCCGAAACCGCCATCTCCTTGTCCTCCGTTAAAAGCCCCTCTGTTAAGTTTCCATCATTTAGATTAACATGTCTAAACATTCCTTTGGTTCACAACCCTTTGAAAGCAAATGTTTATCCCATGTGTTTATCCCATGTCTTGTTAATCCTTTCCCTGTCCCTATAATGTTATTCACTATTATTGATTTGTGTAATTTTTAATAAAATCCCATAAAAGACATTAATGTTTCTCTGTTTATATTAAGAAATGTTTGAAAAAGAGAATTCTCTTCCTTTTGGATTAATGAGACTAGATTAAACAGTTTCTCTGGACCTGTCCAAAATCAGAGTGGTGCCCCCTTTCTAATAAGAAATTAATTTTAATAAATTAAAATTAATTTCAAAATTAATTATTAAAATTATTCTGACTCTACCATTTTGAATGTCTCAACAGAAATCAAGACTCATCAGACCAGGCAACATTTTTTCAGTCTTCAACTGTCCAATTTTGGTGAGCTCGTGCACATTGTAGCCTCTTTTTCCCATTTGTAGTGGAGATGAGTGGTACCCGGTGGGGTCTTCTGCTGTTGTAGCCCATCCGCCTCAAGGTTGTGCGTGTTGTGGCTTCACAAATGCATACGAACGTATGAATGTGTAAGAATGTTTAGTGAATGTATGTGGTGATGGTCACCAGTGTGACTGTGTATGAATGAATAATGGACGGGCTGTAAGCGCTTTGAGTCCCTTGGAAGAATAAGCACAAAATAAACCCAATCCATTCTTATTATTATTATAAACTGCTATTAATAGATATCTTCGTAATTATAAACTGTATGTTGTAAAGATATATAAAGTTGATCATGTAGAATTATATTTTCTGTATGAAATAGCATCTGTGGTTAATACGTTTTTTTCAACTTATTTTAAAACATAAAATAGACACATTGCATACCTTTTTAAAGATTACTGGTTACTTACAAATTGTAGTCAAAGAAGCAAGTGGCGTATTTTTCAGATGGAGTAAATATGTGTTAAACCAGTTTTGATTTTTGTTTTTCAGTTTCTTACCTGTGCAGCTGCAGGTCAAAGACCTCAGGAACAACCTGAAAGTTCAAGAAACTCTTCCATCTTTGCACCACTACTTTATCATTCCAATTTAATAAGAGACATAACAATGTGTTTTATTTCTGATTATTTTCCACAATAACTTATTCTCCTTATGGCAGGCTAAAATAACACTATAGTGATAAATAAATGATTTAAAGTTTTGTCTGTTTGCTTTTATCTACTTTCATGTTATTTAAATGTTTCTAATGAATTAAAAACACTTTTTACAAGTTATTAACTCTGTGCACTTGAATACAAAGTGTATACATTATGTCAGATTTAAGAGCTTGAAATACAGTTTAAATATGTCTTCAAACCTAGAAGCACATGAATGAATGTTGATTTGATTGAGTTGAAGTTTATTTAAAAGAAGTTGAAGTTGTAGAAGGACCAGGATGTGAAGTCAGATGAAGATGAGGAAGACGGGGGTGGGCTATGTCAGCTGTGCAGGAGCAGAGAGGACCGACAGAGCAGCAGACTGGGGGTAACTGTAGAGGGACTCTGCAAAGACAGAACAAAGTAAAAACTCATGTTTAAAACATGTCTTGCTGTTGTGAACTGTACTGGGTTAGAGGTAACCTGACATAAACATTTACCTGTCTACTGTTGTCATGATTTACAGATGACAAATGTACAAATATAAAACTAACACATGCACTTTAGCTACAGTAATGTTTAAGGAATGTATGACTGCAGAGTAAGGAAAGTGTTTTCTAGAGTAAAAAGTCTCAGAGGTTAATGGACATTGCAGGTGTAATGTTTAATGTAACACCCACCTTTGTCTGAATATCCTCTTCAAAGTGCTCACAACAGGCATGTGTCAAATGTATTTACCAAAACAACAACTCAGATCTTTGTAAAAGAGTACTTTAAGCCCACTTCTAATTTGTTCTTTTATTATTATGATTATATTATGCTCTTTACTGGGTTTTCAAACTACACAGTAATTATTTATTCATTCATTCATTCATTTTCTACCGCTTTGTCCCGTTAGGGGTCGCGGGTGACTGGAGCCTATGCTCATGGGCCTGAGGTGGGGTACACCCTGGACAATGGCCAGTTAGTCGCAGGGCTGACATTTAGAGACAGACAGTGACAGACAACCATTCACTCTGAGATTCATTCACTAGGGACACGTTTAGATTTGCCAATTAACCTGTACATGTGTTTGGACGGTGGGAGGAAGCCGGAGTACCCGGAGAGAACCCACAGTAACACGTGGAGGACATGCAGACTCTTCACAGAAAGACCAGAGTCAGCCGAGAATGTTTGAGTCGGCTGAGTTTTGAACTCACAACCTTCTTGCTGTGAGGCAGGAGTGCTAACCACTCTGCCACGTGCACCCTTAATTATTTAGTCAGAGACATTTATCCTTATCTTACTAAAAAACTATAAGAGCATTATGTCTTATTTCTTCCAATATTGAAAGTTAGATATGATTGTATCTTTATATTATTAACCAAGTTTGGTCCAGTGTATTGTATTAAACTATCGTTAAAACGGTGGAGCAGTAAATTAGGCCTTTAGCAGCCACCTTCGGGTCAGCTAACAAAAGCTCAATAGTTTAGCCAACTGTATATATTCTGAACAGTATTTTAACACATGCAAAAATGTACTCACCTAGAAACTGGAGCGTGGTTCATTTAGTGCAGTTGAACAATAAAAAACAAACTATACAAATAAAAGCTACTAAAATGCACTTATTTGCACTTTACAGTGTAAAGGAAATGACAGAGATGTACTTTGGTTGTTGGGTTGAGCAATATTTACCACCTTGGACCTATTTACTGTGTGTATATATAGTTTATTTTGGGCTTGATGAAATCATGTTTAAATGGTTAATTAACTTAAAGTATTGCTTTGATGTATTTGCTAGATAATCATTGATATTTAAATTTAGATGTTTGACACTGCTAATTTATGCATTTTATTGGTTTACTGGTGATTTATTGGTGTGTTTATTTCTTTTAAAGGTTTTTCACCTGCTTGGCTATTTGGCTGTTATAGGCAAATGTTTACATTTACATTTAGTCTTTTAACAGACGCTTTCATTCAAAGCGACTTACATTAAGGTTCCATTCCCGAGTGTTACAGCTGGAACACCACTGGAGGCAACGTGGGTTAAGTGTCTTGCCCAAGGACACAACGACAGTATGAACTGTGGGGAGAGCGGGAACTGAACCGGCCACCTTCCGGTTGAAGGCCGACACTCTACCACTGAGTCACTGCGCCCCTAAAGAAAAACTCCTCAAAATTCACTTCAGAAGTAAAATGCTCAGGGCACCAGAGATTACGTACGGCGAGTAGGTGTGCGGGAAGAGAATATATTCAGCTGTTTTGCTTGTTTAAAGTTGTTCAGAAAGCAGTCTGTTGTTAGTAGCGATACAAAGGAATGCTAACTTCATGTATTAAAATGAAACACATAGAAGGCCTATCCCAAAACCTGGTTTGTTAAATGAAGGTAGAGCTGTGAAGGTAACATCACAAATAATTTATGATATGAATAGAGAAAATGGAATTATCCCTTTCCTCTGCTGATATTTCAGGTCCAATGCACAGTTAAGCTTAATAAAATCAGACTTCAAAGGTTTCCCATTATAACCTGTAGCCTATTTAAGTTGATCATCTTGTGTGGCCTCTTTAGCTCAACTGGTAAATATTGTACCTGTCTTTGGTCTCTGTACTTTACGTTTTTTTTTTTTTTTTTACTGTTTTCAAAACATAAATAGCAAAATAGCATAGCATGATATTGGTCACAATGCAAGGGGCGCCACACAAAATCTCACCTAGGGCACCACATAGGCCACCACTGATAGTGTTGTGTAATACACTCACCTAAAGGATTATTAGGAACACCTGTTCAATTTCTCATTAATGCAAGAATCTAATCAACCAATCACATGGCAGTTGCTTCAGTGCATTTAGGGGTGTGGTCCTGGTCAAGACAATCTCCTGAACTCCAAACTGAATGTTAGAATGGGAAAGAAAGGTGATTTAAGCAATTTTGAGCGTGGCATGGTGGTTGGTGCCAGACAGGCCGGTCTGAGTATTTCACAATCTGCTCAGTTACTGGGATTTTCACTCACAACCATTTGGTTTACAAAGAATGGTGTGAAAAGGGAAAAACATTCTGAGAACCAGAACTGATTAATTACGATCCGGATAAATTACCAAAGATCAAAATGGATTAATTACAATTTCTGTCTCCCTTCCTCTGCCCAAGTCCCTTCTCTCTCAACTGTAGTTGCGACTATGTATGTTATGTTGTAACAGCGACGGTAGTTATACTTGTTATGTCTGTACATTTGCTATACTCTATTTCATTTTCCTGAAGATCACTGCACCTTAGTGAAAATTTGTGCTTCATGGTGTGGCTTGTAATCTTTGTATGTCTATTTATGTATACAGCTCTGGAAAAAATTAAGAGACCAATGCAATTTTTTCTAACAATCAGCATCTCTACAAGTATGGAAGCCATTCCATTCCAACAGCCTGTGTTGAATTCCAACACAGGCTGATTAGGTGATCACCTAAACCAAATCTTAAGGAAAAGTATTTAAAAAAAACACTTCTGTGTTCATCACTATCCTCAAATGCAAATAAATGCTCTAAATAACAATATTTTTATTTGGAATTTGGGAAAAATGTTGTCATACATACGTTTATGCTCTGAGAACATCTGGGACAGGCCTTCTGCTCGTGCCCAGAGTTAGAACTAAACAGGGTGAAGCAGCGTTTAAGTTTCATGCAGCAAAAACCTGGAACAGCCTCAACTTTAACAATGTTCAAGAGGAGGTTAAAAACCTTCCTCTTTAGCTCCGCCTACACTACAACTTAAAGTGTTTTTTTCTTTTATCTGCACTCTTCTTTTAAAATGTTTTAAATTTTTCTTATGTTTCTTAATATAAATCTTGTCAATTGTCTTTTATTCCTGTAAAGCACTTTGAGTTACCCAGTGTATGAATTGTGCTGTATAAATAAAATTGCCTTGCCTTGCCTTATAGAATAAAACAAAAATGTTTAACCAAACACAGAATTCATTCTTCACATCAGGCTTTTGCTGATGCATGTATGGGTTACAAAAATTTATTTTTTAAAATTTCCATAATGCACCTTTAAATTTCATGTTAGTTACATAATATATAAATTGACAGATACTTATTTTTTATTTTCATTACACAAACATGCTTATCGAGGCAATAACAACTGAAGAGGAAAAATTAAGTAGAGAATAGTCATTATGAGAAAGCAAAAGTTGTATGCTCTCTAGGTCTTCATATAGTAGATAGATAGTAGATAATAGATGGGAGGGGGCATATAATTTGAAAAAAAATCGAATTATATGCATTTATAAGTAACCATTTAATTTTCCAGTTTTTACAAGGTGTTTTTGTTTACTTTAAAAATGTTTTTCTCTCTTTTACCGGGTAAATGCTGCTGAAGACTTACTCCTCCAATAACGATGTGAGGAGTAAGGGAAGAATCCTGGAGAGGTTATGAGCCATCAGGAAACATTTAGAGATGTTTTTGTCCCAGCAGAAAAATGTCAAGGTAGATTATCTGCAGAATGATGACAGCATGGAGCATGTGGCTTTTTAGTGGACATAACATCTCATATAAATGAACACAATCTGAAGCTCCAGGCAACACTGTGTGTGGTTTGATGGCACTCCTTTGAAAGGTGGCTGGAGCTCTTCAAGAGTGACATCACTTCTCCAACAGACTGAGACAGAGTCAGAGTCATCATAATCACCATCTTCTCTTTTTGAAGAAGCTTGCAGCAGATTTCCGGGAGTGTTTTGAGGGTTTTAATATTGACAAATACATCTTTGCATTAAATCTTTCTTCCTGATCAAAAATGTTGAGGAGTTTGTAAAAGAAACCAAGAGCATCTTCCCATGGGCAAGCATGGCATCTCTGGAGAACTTACAGTCTGACTTACAAGAAAATGTGACTTTGCAAGAAGTGGACTGTGATACTGTTACCTTTTGGACTAAAATTGTCACAATTGAACATTTTCCTTTGACTTTATTGTCCACACCTCCAAATGTATTATCTAAACAAGACCCCAGGTGTGCTAAAACCTAAATCCAATAAGCTTTTTAGAGGTCATTAACCCAAAGGTTCACATAACCTTTCCACACGCACTATGAGGTTTTTTGGTTGTTCTCAAAAAAGATCAGAATTTTTTGAGTAATTAATTTTAGACACAATGTTTGTCAATACATTTGACTTAGATAAAGATCAGATCAAATTTTAAGAAAAATCTATTCAGAAAACCATGAAATTCCAAAAGGTTCACATACTTTTCTTGCCACTGTAATTCTGATATTCAACTGTATGTGTTGTACATGTTGTACAAAATTTGAGATTTTGAATTTTACAAAGAATATGTTCGTAATCTGGGTGTCATGGCTTGGTTTTGATGGATTTTGTGTGATACATGATTAACAAATATGTAATAAAGCATAACTAGTCTTCACTTTAGCAGCTCACATAAACTAGTTAATAACAATTTCCTGAATTATTAATGCATTACAGGATTAGTTAATGGTTTAATTAGACACTTCCTAATTATTAATTTATAGCTAAATCATAGTGTAATCATGCATGTATACATGCACTTACAAAAAATGATTTCATGGTTTATTAAGTATGAATAAACAATGAATAACTACTTTATGCATGGAATTATTAATTAGTAGTAAAGCATTAATATATCTTTTCATTCAATAATTATTAAGAATGAGTCATTCTTAAGCATTTTTGCCTAATTAATAAAGTCTTTATTCATGATTATTTAAGGCTGAATTAGGTTTAATAATTTTTATTGTATAATGTTTTACAAGTTGTGGATTTTTTAACAGTTTAGATTGAGAAAATAAATAATTACTATGTTCTAAAAATCCAACCCTGTGTATGATTTGTGCTCACTTTTGTATTAATAATGGATGTATTGAACACAGTTGTTTCCCCACACTTCAACACAGGTGACGTAGGAGAGTACCGAGGAGAGCACGGGGAGCATTTTGGTCAATTGGAATTGTCTTGCTTCATTTATGATTGAGATGGTTTTGAAAGTTTTTGGTCTTATATGTCTGATGTGGGCTTTCCATGATAATTTGTTGTATATTATTGCTCCTAAAGATTTATTATCAATAACTGTCAGGGCCAGGAACCAGAACTCAAATGCAGACCAGAGTACAGTTCAATTAAAGGTAATTTTATTAACCCAAGTCTTAAACAGAAATGTATGCTGAGCAGGGGATGTTCTTGCAGAACAGACGGTTGGTGGTCCAGTCTCAGTAATCTGTGTCTTGAGGTTCTGGTGAGAGATGGATTCCAAGGCCCAGGCTGGAACACTGCGGTACGAATAAATAGGAGAGGGAGAAAAACAAAACTTAGTTATCTCTCAATTTCCCAACCAACGACAAAATACAGATACTCAAAATATTGGTATGCTGACGTATACTCGTACTGAATGGTACAACGATCCGGCGGGGACTGGAAAGTTGGTCTGGCTTTTATCAGAGAGTAGATTGCTAAAAATGGAACAGGTGTGCTGATTGACTTGATGAACTGCAGGTGAGAAAACAGGATCACTGGAGAACACGCCCACCAGCCATCTCAAATCAGCCAAAGCCAGGATCACGGCCCAGGGTTTGTGACAATAACAATTTCAATTTGGACACTTTCTATCTTTATTTGTAATTCAGAGTTGTTTTTGTCATTATCAAATGTAATTACTTTTGTTCTATTTAAATTTAACAATAATTTATTATTTTTTTCCATTTTTTATTATTTTCTGTCTAATGCAATGTGGTATATACATGAAAATGTTTTAAAAAGTAAAAACTCAGCATTTCAAGAATTCTACAACTAAAAACACTTTATTTAGTGTGGGGTGGAGACATAAAAAGCACTGCATTTGTCACTAACTGTAAGGGAACAAGAATCTTGGTGTTTTAATTGATTCTGAGTTAAATTTTAACAGTCAAGTGTAGTCAATACCAAAACAGCATTTTATCATCTTAAAAATATTGCCCAACTCTTTTTAAAAATTGTTTGTGTTTTTATCACAAGCAGAATTTATTATCCCAAAAGACCATCAGCAATCTACAGTTAGTACTCTTGATGCTCTGAACTAACAAAAAATAAAGAAAATGCAAAACATATTACCCCAGTTCTGAACACCCTTCATTGCTCCAAGTGGCACAGAGAATAGAAAGTTTTATTGTTAACTTATAAATGTTTACGTGGATCAGAGCCCAGTTGTCTGACTGACCTGCTGGTGCCATACATCTCTGGAAGAAGCCTGAGATCTGAGGGAAGCGGATTGCTGACTGTTCCTAGAGTTAAGAGAAAGTGCTTTTAGTTTGATGCCACAAAACACAGTCAGTTTTTAAGTCCAAGTTGAAGACCTTTTTGTTTAAACATGCTTTTATTTCCTAATGTCTTAAAACTATTATTGTCCTTTTTAAACTGCTTTTATTTTTAATCTATCAATTCTTATCTCTAATTATTATAACTCTTTTATCCTGTATAATTCTCTGTACCATCTTATTGTGATGCTGCGTTGTGTCGTAATTAATTGAAATGACTTCTATTTTATTTTTGTTGTTGTAAAGTACATTGAGTTGCCATGGTATGAAATGTGCTCTATATAAATAAAACAGCCTAGCCTATCTTATAAAGATACACAACAACAGACAACTCAATTTATTCCATTTGCATTCATTTTATCATCAATTCAACTGTGGAAAAACCTAGATATTTTTCTTGGGTCTTGTTTTTCATGCTTTCCCTATAGTGAAAATGTCAGTGAAGGTTTTCAGTCATCCAGGAAATCTTGAAAAAAAGGAGGAGGGTAGGAGAGCTGAGCTTGTCCTTCAAACCACCAGAATTCGGACATTGCTGTCCTCAAAGGAATGTCCCCTCTCTTTAAGGTGGAGGTGGACTGCAGACTCAGGTCCTCCAGGATTGGCTCTTCTGTGCTCATACATCCTCTTGTGAAGCTGTTGTTTTGTTTCACCAACATAACTGTCACTGCACTCTTCACTGAACTGCATAAACTACATTACTCTGTTTGTGCGAGGGGATTTTGTCTTTGGGTTGGAGTTTTTTGGATTAAAGTGGACTGGAATGTTGTGTTTGTAGAAAATCCTTTTAGGTTTTTCAGATAAACCAGACACATATGGGATAACTACACCCTTGCCTTTTGTCTCTGGTTCCTGTCTGTTTGGTTTCTGTGTCCTCTTGGTTTTGTTGAAAGTCCATCTGGGGTATCCACAGTCTTTTCAGGGATGTGTTGTTCTTCTTTCCGTTTACCTTCTGAGGTTGTGGGCATATCTTGTGCTCAGTGCTGAAGAGTCCTGATGACTTCCAGCTTGTGCTGCAGAAGGTGGTGGGAAAGAGACCAGAGCTCTGTTCTCCACTTCCTCCATGTACAGTAATGTTCAAAATAATAGCAGTACTATGTGACTAACCAGAATAATCCAGGTTTTTAGTATATTTTTTTTTATTGCTAAATGGCAAATAAGTTAGCAGTAGGTGCAGTAGATTCTCAGTACAAACGTTTTTGTTTCTAGGATTTAGCAATCCTGTGAATCACTAAACTAATATTTAGTTGTATGACCACAGTTTTTTTTAAACTGCTTCACATCTGTGTGGCATGGAGTCACTTGAGGCATCTCTCAACTGTTATTCCACTCGATGATTCTTTAACAACAATCCACAATTTATTTACCCATCCATCCATCCATCCATCTTCTACTGCTTATCCAGGGCTGGGTTGCAGGGGCAGCAGTCTAAGCAGATACGCCCAGACTTCCCTCTCCCCAGACACTTCCTCCAGCTCTTCCGGGGGGATACCGAGGCGTTCTCAGGCCAGCCGAGAGACATAGTCCCTCCAGCGTGTTTTTAGGTCTTCCCCGAGGTCTCCTCCCGGTGGGACATGCCCGGAACACCTCCCTAGGGAGGCGTCCAGAAGGCATCTGAAACAGATGCCCGAGCCACCTCAGCTGGCTCCTCTCGATGTGGAGGAGCAGTGGCTCTACTTTGAGCTCCTCCCGAGTGACCGAGCTCCTCACCTTATCTCTAAGGGAGCGCCCTGCCACCCTGCGGAGAAAGCTCATTTCGGCCGCTTGTATCCGGGATCTTGTTCTTTCAGTCATGACCCAAAGCTCATGACCATAGGTGAGAGTAGGAACGTAGATTGACCGGTAAATCGAGAGCTTTGCCTTACAGCTCAGCTCCTTCTTCACCACAACAGACCGGTACATCGACGGTACATTACTGCAGAAGCTGCACCAATCTGACAAACTCATGCTCCTTCCTTCCCTCACTCGTGAACAAGACTCCAAGATACTTGAACTCCTCCACTTGAGGCAGGAGCTCTCCACCAACCTGAAGGGGCAAGCCACCCTTTTCCAACTGAGAACCATGGTCTCAGACTTGGAGGTGCTGATCCTCATCCCAGCCACTTCACACACGGCAGCAAACCGCCCCAGTGCACACTGAAGGTCCTGGCTTGATGGAGCCAACAGGACAACATCATCTGCAAAAAGCAGAGACGAGATCCTGTGGTCCCCAAACCAGACTCCCTCCGGCCCCTGGCTGCGCCTAGAAATTCTGTCCATAAAGATAATGAACAGGACCGGTGACAAAGGGCAGCCCTGCCGGAGTCCAACATGCACTGGGAACAGGTCTGACTTACTGCCGGCAATGCGAACCAAGCTCCTGCTCTGGTTGTACAGGGACCGAACAGCCCTTAGCAAAGGGCCCCGGACCCCATACTCCAAGAGCACCCCCCACAGGGCGCCACGAGGGACACAGTCGAATGCCTTCTGCAGATCCACAAAGCACAACTCCAACTTAAAATACAAAAAACAAAACAATACATTTCTAGTTTCGGAAAGTGAGCAAAGAAAGAGAGGGTGATGTGAAACCCCTGTTATCTTGTGTTACTGTGGGACCCAAACAGTGGTTGTGTTGAATCCACTGTCTACAATTATTTGTTAGAACAAAACCAGAAAAAAAAAAACACATAATTGCTCTGCTTTTGTTATCTCAAACTGGCTTCTACTTTTGCCGTTACACAGGAAGCCTAGAAAAATAGCTTCCATACTATTTTTCTTTCTCTTGTTGTTGGAAGTAACTGCTTTCCAACTAAATCTTCAAAATTTTCTACACGCAAAAAACATTAAACCCTTGTTCTGGTTTACATTATTAGACCCATTCTTCATACAACAATGGCCCAATAGTAACACATTCATTCTCACACACACCTTTTACCTTTAACTCTTTAGATCAACCCTATATTATTCTCAGTATTAGCCCCTTCACTTTTGTGGTCTTTTTCTTCTCTCCGCATCTCACACAGTGAACAATTCTACGCAGGCGTACGTTTTTTCCTCGTCACGTGACTTCAGACTCCTTTATTCTCACTTATTTCTCAAAGGTCTTGAAGAGTCTACTCGAGCTTTTTGTGCGTATCACGCATCATTAAACCAACATTTTCATAATCGCACTTATCTTTCAAAGATCTTGATCAAAGCACATACTTTTATATCGTCCCGCGGACGGTATCCCCCACGGTAAGTTTAAGTACTGTAGGTACTAAATTACATGGAAATACACAAATATATGTAGATAACATGCAGTCAACAAACATTTAAGTAGGTCTATCCTGTTTTCGCAACCAAAAAAAAAAAACAGCTGATTACCTGAATATAAACTCCAATAGTCCAGTTGTTATACAGCCAGAAGCCTCTGTTCTGTCTCTGATCTTTTCTTAGTCCAGATATTGTCACCGTGTCTCATGCACACAGAGTGGACGTTTGGCCCTTACTGCTTTAACCAGCGCAACTTTGGGACTTACAAGAAATGCTTTTTTGCGCATTTCTACCGTGCACGTCAGCTCAACTCTCTGAACGAAAAAACAGCGTGTATTGATAATCCGGGTCATGGTACCAAATGTTATAAGAATTCTTTATCCTTATTATCCAGAGAGACACGTAGACGGAGTATAATTTAAAAAAGGAATGGCCAGGTTTAATTCTTGCAAGAATGAAGCAAAAGGCCAAACATCTCACAAGTGATACAGGCTGAGGTTTGCTTGGAAAAGTAAACAATACATGAGATTTTAACTCATTTCAGTAAAAGCTGTGGGAGGCGTATCTTTCACACACACTCCCCAAGGCACAAGCTCCCAGCTGCAGAGTCCTCCTGTGGCAAGTTATGTATACATCTAGTCATGTCTAGTTCCTGCTTGGATTAGCATGAAGGACATGACATAATCAGATTTGACATGACCTGAAGAGAACTATGAGCACCCAGTAATTATAAATAATAGGAAATTAAAATTACAACAACTGCACCTACTGGTAACTTTTTTGCCACTTAGCAATAAAAATATACTAAAAACCTGGATTATTCTGGTTAGTCATATTGTACTGCTATTTTTTTTTAACAATACTGTACAGGCAGTGTTGGGAAAGTTCACTTTCTACAAGAACTAGTTCAAAGTTCAGTTCACAAATTTTAAAATGAACTAGTTCAGTTCATAGTTCAAACTTCAAAATTTTGAACTAAGTTCACAGTTCCAAAAATGAACTAGTTCATAGTTCTTTTTTTCCATATGTTGCTGCGAGCTATTATTTTTCAAAATTATTGCCACAGCCCATATACAGTAGAATCACAGACAGCAATTATTTTATCAGTTTTAACAATGAAGCTATGCGTCAGATTTCATTTTCATATCCAATTTTAATCCTTATCCAACCAGGGTTTACATTAGCATTGAGGGGACATTGTTGCTTTAATGCTTTGTTGCTGTCCATTCACTCCACACTAGTAGCAGCTGCAGCTTTCAACCCTACAGTACATTCTCAAAAACATGAGGACAAACGTGCTGCTTGAATGGTCTTTTTTTAATGAGGAATTATTCAAAGAAAAACAGGACAGTAATCATTAAGGTGAAAACGTTTTTAAATTTTAATAATTTTCCATTGTCCACATGCTAAAACAGAATATTGGAATCCTGGAAAAATAGACCAGGCAGGTTCAACAAACAAGTTACATGAATGAATTTAAATGATCATACACCTTACTACATGCTGCTGTCGCTCCATGCTTTATTTTATTTTTTGATGACGCCACGCATGCGCGGGCGGAGTGGCTGGTGTTGCCAGGTTTGGTGTTTTTCCGCTACATATTAAGACCCGTTTCTTTGTGTATTTTGGGTAAGCAGTAGATACATGGAGTGGTGTTCCCCGGATACTACAGATGTCACACATCACATCAACAAGGATAACAGCACACGCGGTCACGTGATGAGATTTTTCAGTGGCTTACGAGGGGGGGAGTAGAGGAGAGAGTCAGACAGATGTCAAGTGGCAGACGGGATGTGATAGGAGTGGTAGGGAGGCCTTGAGGTGTTTAGCGGAACTGTGTGTCAGAGTCCCTTGGCCTCGTAGCAGTTGAAGGGTATCATTCCCAAAGTTGGTAGCAACATGTCTGTGAAGGTTCTCAGTCACCCAAGTAAAAGAGTCCACCTCCACCTCAAAGAGAAAGGGCATTCCTTTGAAGACAGCAATGTCCGAATTTTGGGCAGAGAGGCCAGATGGTGAGAGAGGGGTGAAGGAAGACATTTTTGTGAAAATGGAACGCCCTCTTTGAACAAAGGATGTGGCCTCAGATTCATGTTGCCTAGTATTTATAATAGTGTTTTGAAACCTAGCAGTGTCACTAACATCTCTACACCTGAATGTGTCATGTCCCACCTTCGTGTTTGTCTGTCTGTTTGTTATGTATCACTTCCTGTGTTTTATTGTGAAATCACTAACCCCTGTTTGTGTTCCAGATTGTCTTCCTGCCCTTGTGTCTTTTCCTCCACTGTGATTACTTGCTCCGCCCCTAATGTGTTCCACCTGTGTCTCATTGTGTTCCCTTTATAGTCTGTGTGTTTTCCCCTGTCCTGTGCCAGATTGTCTTTACACCAGTGTGAGCTTTCCAGCGTTTCTTAGTGTGTTGTTTGATAGATTCTAGTGTTTCTGATCTTCGCCTTGTTTTTGGATTGGATGGTCTCTTGGATTTCGGATTTGTACCTTTGCCTTGGAAAATAAAGATATTGAAATCTCTGTCTTTTGTGGGATATGCTCTGTGAGTCCTTTTGCCTGGTCTTGACAGAATGGAGCAGTGTCACTAACGACTCTCCTAAGCCTTAACGACTCTCACATCAGGAGTCACACTTCCCCTTCATAGCCAATGACCATGAGAACAGAACAGCCTGGTTCATCAGGTTTAGTTTCAGGGGAAACTCCTCCCTCTAGAGCAGGGGTGCTCAATACGTCGATCTCAATCTACCGGTCGATCTCAAGGTAGTATTGGTAGATCGCATGACATAAAAAAAATAAAAAATAAAAAAATAGACGTCAGCCAATCTCTTGATTGATAAACAGGGCAGCCAGTCAGATGACATCTGACACTTAGGTCACTGTGCAAACAATGGCGCTAAGTGCAACAAAACTAACATGTTCAGCGACTTACCTCCAATTTTTAAACCTCATTTTTTTCTCTAAAACTTAAGAAAGGGTATAAAAACGAGTGGGGGAGCTGGACCAAGTAAGAAGACAAAAACGTATCGCTTTCATACGGAATGAGAGGAGGACTTTTTTTTCACAATGACATTTTCAAAGTGCGTTTGCCTCATCTGTCAGTAGCTACTGTCTGGACTATGCATCCCTGGCTGATTCAATTCAGTGCAAGTCATCAGCGTAAACTCAGGTAATGACAAAAATTGTACATAGTTAATTATGTTGTGTTGTGCAGTATTACGGTTTGGAAGGTACATCAACATACATTGTACATAAATGATCTCAATATATTTGTAAATAAATATGTTTATCATTTTTGTAGTGGGTAAATCATTTGGACTTGGTCATTTTATAAGTAGCTCGCATGCTGAAAAAGTGTGTGCATCCCTGCTCTAGAGATATAAGCTCAGCTCGCCTACCAGTTGATCTCAGAATTGATAAAGTCTCTTGGAATTAGAGACGAAACGTCTTCACCTTGAAAACTGGGTCCAATTGCTTTTATTTCAACCTTTTTTTCTATAGGGAAAATGTTCTTGAAAGTTCAGGCTGCACAGTAGCAATGCAATGCATTTTCAAAAATGGCAGTATTCATAAAAAAAAAAAAAAAACATAAAATACTTGGACTGCAATACTATTATGGGATTCCTTATGCATGAAAATTGTTACGTCAAAACACTTTATTTTTATAATGCATATATTTATATGTAAATCTATATTTTTTAATGCTTCTGCTTTAACCTTTTTGTATTGTACTTATCTTAGTTCTTTTATCTCTTTTTCCAATTGTACTTTTAAGAGTGTGTATCTGAGCAACTGTAACAGCCGTTCCCTTTCGAGGGAACTCAACACTGCGTCGTGAAACGACACTTTGGGGAACGCCCTCAGCGTGACGGCCCTGAAGCATGAATGAAACTTAGACCAATCTTGATTGGTACCACGTCACAGCGTAGTGAGTGCCGGCCTACCCGGAAGTATAAAGGGACGCCGCATCACGCACACGCCAGCTTTTCGCTCTTCAGCAAATGCCCTGGGTGAACGAGACTTGTTGAGAAACTTTTGAATGAAAAGTATGGCAGAACAGTTTAAGAAGTGTCTGTACCCCTGCCCTCGTTACATTACGGGTAGGGACACGCACTCGTGGT
This sequence comes from Perccottus glenii, assembly GCA_024416835.2. Classification (NCBI taxonomy): domain Eukaryota; kingdom Metazoa; phylum Chordata; class Actinopteri; order Gobiiformes; family Odontobutidae; genus Perccottus; species Perccottus glenii. The sequence continues at coordinate 33,549,071 of CM044550.2, read as the reverse complement.
GTCTGATCTGCTTGGGAGCACAGCACGCTTGGTCAGCTCTCGAGGAGCTGGCTGTGTGCACTGAGGGGCAGGGTGCTGCGCTCCCGCCTGGCCGTGTTTGACCGGGCCGGCCAGGCTCACGTTCCCGTGGTTGAGGTCCGTTGCCGCCGAGGCGCGCGCGGCTGAGATTGTGGGGATTGCAGCTGGGACTGTTTGATGCGATTGGCACAGCTGAGGCTGTTCTCCGTCCTTCATCAGACAGCTCGGATGCATTCCTCCCTGTGCAGGAGCCCGCAGGCGCTTCTCCGGCAGGGGAGACGGTCTGATGGAGCTGTCCACGTCTGAGGACGTGGACTTGCTCAGCATTAAAAGAGGTGTGCGTGCCCCGGCCCTCGTTACATTACGGGTAGGGACACGCACTCGTGGTGTCTGATCTGCTTGGGAAAAAAAAAAAAAAAAAGTGGTCAGCTCTCGAGGGAGCTGGCTGCGTGCACTGAGAGGCAGATCAAAAGGCGTTCCCCGTGGTTCAGGTCCCGTGGCCGCCGAGGCGGCGCGGGGGCTGAGATCGTGGGGATCGCAGCTGGAGCTGTTTGATGCGATTGGGCCAGCTGAGGCTGTTTCCCAATCATCGTCAGACAGCTATGATGCCATTCCCACCTGTGCAGGAGCCCGCGAGGCGGCTTCTCCGGCACGGGGAGAGGATCCAATGCTAGAGCTGTCCACATCTGAGGATGTGGCCAGATTAGATATTAGCTGGCCACCAGAACGGCAGGAAGCGACAGTAAATAGAAATAAACTGGATGAGCGCTTCCTGCAGCACAGAGTTCGGCCCAAACAGCGGGGTTTGCCATCTTTTTCCGGACTTGCACAACGAGTGTAAGTCCTGGAGTAAGCCACACTCTTCCCGCATTTCTCCCCATGCAGGAGCCCGCGAAGCGGCTTCTCCTGCGCGAAGGGAGGGGGCGATGCTTGAGCGGTTTACGTCTGAGGATATGGACTTGCTCAGCATTTACAGAGGTGTGTGTACCCCGGCCCTCGTTATATCAGCCGCCGAGGCGGCATTCGTCACCTCACGTGCCCGCTTATGAGGAGCCCGTTGCCGTTGTGACTCGTGCGAGTAATAGAGGGCCAGGTTTAACATTATCTGGCCGTCAAAAGGGCAGGGAGCTACAGTAAATAAAAGTGGCTTTTCCTGCAGCGCAGAGCACGAACTGAGCATTAGAGCTTACACGGGTTGTGTGGCCTGTTCCATGACCTGCGCAACGAGTTGTGTGGGTCGTGGGACAGGCCACATTTCTCGCCAATGAGATTGGGACTGCGGAGGCATTTTCTCAATCATCATGGGGTAGCTCTGTGGTCATTCCTTCCAGGGCGGGAGCCCACTAGGTGGCTGCTCCTGCACAGAGAGAGGGTCCGAGGCTTGAGAGGTCTGCATCTGAGGATGTGGACGGCCTCAGCAATGCGGCGCATTCATTAAAGCCTCGGCGCTGCCCACCAGGCCGTGTAGAGTTACATCGACCATGGTGGGCGGGGCACCAGGGCTGCATACTACGGCAGTGTATTGCGGGCACGCCAGGCCGACCTGTTAAAGGACTCGGAGGAGACACATCTGTGGAGGTGGCTGAGAGAGTCCCCTCCGGGGAGAGGCGGCTGAGGCCGTTTTTCTCTGCAGAGCCCCTTGGACACCGGTGTAGTAAGTCCGCCGTCTATGACGCTTCGGGCCACAACGGTTTTCCAGCATACGAGAGCTGCCTCACAGCCCACCCCGGGGGGTTTTGGGCGGGCAGCAACGTTGTATGCGCATCGAGGATCGTGTGAGACTTATCCCTGCCGTGCAGCGGTTCAGGGGGGCTACAACGGTCTTCGAAGCAGACCCGAGATAGGCCTCGAGAGGCTGAGTCCCGTGGCGCGGGACCGCAGTGGTTCCGGAACGGGCTCGGGTTATGGAACAGGAAGTACACTCCCTGCGGGAAAAGGAGGCCATAGGTCGGTTTCCTCCGCCAGAAATGGAGTCGGGTTTCTACAGCCGGTACTTTATAGTTCCAAAAAGGGGAGGTCTGCGTCCAATTTTAGATCTAAGGTATTTGAACCGGTCTCTGAGGAGGCTCAGGTTCGAGATGAAAGTAACTAATAATACCTATTACCGTGAATTAAATTCGGTCCGAGGACTGGTTTGTCACGATGGATCTGAAGGACGCATGCTTCCATAAATCCTTCTCACAGGAAGCTCCTGAGGTTCGCTTTTTGGGGGCGAAGTGTTCCAATATCGGGTGCTTTCATTCGGCCTAGGCAGAGCACGGCCTGAGCATCAGAGCCTACACCACGGGTTGTGTGGCCTGTTCCATGACCTGCGCAACGAGTTGTGTGGGTCATGGGGCAGGCCACATTTCTCGCCGAAGAGATTGGGACTGCTGAGGCATTTTCTCAATCATCATGGGGGAGCTCTGTGGCCCTGCCTTCCGAAAGTGGATGCGGTCTGGCTCCACTGAGACTCCAGGGTATCCGGAGGTTTTCCCTGAGGGGGAATCCATTCCGGAGTATCAGGGTTACGCGCAGGTGCTGTCGTTCCCTGTCAATATGGAGGAAACCCTGGTCTCTCTCCCAAGGACCAGTACTGGGAGCAACATGTCGCCGGAAATCCGTTTTGACAGATGTCTCCCTCACTGGCTGGGGCGCGGTCATAGCGGCCGCTTTTGCCCAGGGTCTGTGGCAGGACCATCATCGCTCCAGACATATAAATTGCCTGGAGATGTTGGCTGTGTTCAGGGCTCTGAGGAGCTTCCTGGCGGATCTCAGGGGTTATCACGTTCTGGTGCGCTCCGACAATGTGTCGGTGGTAGCGTATCTGAACCGTCAGGGGGGTCTGAGGTCTCGCCCTCTGTGCAGATTGGCGCATCAGATCCTCCTGTGGTCCCAGGGGAAGTTATCGTCTATCAGAGCGATGTAAATCCCCGGGGGACCAGAATCAGGGAGCAGACACCCTGTCGAGGCAGGGGCTGAGGCCCAGGGAATGAGGACATGGCCGAGGCTGCGTCTGTATGCTTTTCCCCCGGTGGCGCTGCTCCCGGGGAGCTCTGGAGAGGGTCCGGCAGGAAGGGATCAGTCTACTTCTAGTAGCCCCGTACTGGCCGGCCCGAGTAGGTTTCTCAGACATTATAGCACTGCTGGCAGGTCTTCCATGGCAGATCCCTTTGAGGAGGGACCTGCTGTCCCGGGCAGGGGGCACAAGACTGCATCCCCTGCCCGGGCTGTGGGAACTCTGGGTCTGGTCCCTGAGGGGGATCAGTACCTAGAGGTGGGCCTAGCGGCAGGGGTAGTAGAAACCATACGCAGTTCCAGGGCTCTGTCCACGAGGAGATTGTACGGCTTAAAGTGGAATGTCTTTTCCACTTGGTGCAGGGGGCGTGAGGTGGACCCAGCTGACTGCCCAGTGGCTTCGGTCCTGGAGTTCCTCCAAGAGCGCTTCACTGCGGGCTTACCCCTCCACTCTTGCGTGTACGTGGATGTCATTTTGGCGTTCCACGCTCCGGTAGGTGAGGGGCTTCTGGGGAGGCGCCCATTGGTCGTGCGATTCCTCCGTGGCACCCGGAGGATGATGCCTGCAATGCGCCCTGGGGTTCCAACTTGGGATCTGTGGTGGGGCTTGAAGGATTGGCTGAGGCCTCCTTCGAACCACTCGAGTTGGCGACAGATTGAGTTCTGTCGCTCAAGGTGGCGCTGCTTTTGGCTATCACCTCACTTAAAAGGGTTGGAGTTTGCCCCTGGTGGGGTTAAGGCCATTTTACGGCCGAGGCCAGGCTATGTGCCTAAGGTGCCATCTAACGTGGCACGGCCGACGGTTTTGCAGGCATTTCATCCTCCACCTCATGTGTCGGCCGAAGAGGGGAGACTTCATCTGCTCTGCCCCGTTAGGGCACTGCGAATCTATATACAGAAGTCTTCGCAGTGGAGAAAGTCAGAACGACTGTTGGTGTGTTTCGGATCTCCTAGGAAAGGTCGGCCAGCGACCAAGCAGACGGTCAGTAATTGGATCGTCCAGGCTATTGCCTTGGCTTATCAGGTGCGCGGATTGCCTTCACCTTTGGCCTTAAGGGCGCATTCTACTAGGGGCATGGCCTCTTCTCGGGCCCTTCAGATGGGGGTCCCGCTTCAGGAGATCTGCGAGGCAGCCGGCTGGGCTGCCCCACACACTTTCATTAGGCTCTACGGTCTATATCTCCCTGCGATGCCTGGAGCTAGGTTGCTCTCGTCCTAAGTATGCCTGAGTATCCAGTTTCACACTAGGGCAGGCACGGGTCGTCGTGGCATAGTGGGTATTCGTTCCCAAAGTGTCGTTTCACGACGCAGTGTTGAGTTCCTCGAAGGAAGCGTCTCGGGTTATGCATATAACCCTTGTTCCCTGAGAAGGAGCGAGACACCGCGTCGCTCCGCCACGCCTACCCGCCTGAGGCGATTTGCTTCATCGCGAAGGGCTGGCGTGTGCGTGATGCGGCGTCCTTTATACTTCCGGGTAGGCCGGCACTCACTACGCGTGGTACCAATCAAGATTGGTCTAAGTTTCATTCATGCTTCAGGGCCGTCACGCTGAGGGCGTTCCCCAAAGTGTCGTTTCACGACGCAGTGTCTCGTTCCCTTCTCAGGGAACAAGGGTTATATGCATAACCCGAGACGTTTCCATTGTGAATTAGCATAGTTTATCTTATCTTACCTTAATATAACTGTTCAATATATAGTCATTTTAATCAACGTCCAAGACATTGTTTGTTACAATGAAGAATTTGAAGAGCAGTTAAGTTGAAGAAAAAGCCAAGGGGTGCAGGTTTTGATCCCCATTTATTTATTTATTTATTTTGTACTCAAAGCTGCCCAAAAACAGATGTAGAAAGAGTAGACTGACTTTACAGAGACTTCGCTGGATGAGGCTTGAAGGAAAAACGTTTCACGTTCATATTTGATTACACTCCTTCTTACCCTGAGGAACCCCCAACCAAACGGACGGTAAACATTTGAAAAAGGCACTTCACAAGGGATTGCACAATCTGCATATTCTTCAAAAACACAAATATCTGAGGAATATCCTTTCTATAGATTGATTACAGACTTTTAAAAAATTAGGTATACTTTACTTCCAATTATAGTAGATAAAAATACGCTTCTGGTTTAGACATGGCAATATAAGTAAAAGATTTACATCCAGAACCATTAGTTTGGACTGAAAATGATCTTTGGTATGTCTGTGCTTCTGTACTGAGAAGCTAAAGAGAGAAAATCCACATAAAAACGACTACAGTTCTCATTAATGAAATCCCTGCACCTTTGTTACATGACTAATAATTGTGGTCAGATATATGAAGAGAAATGACCATGTAAGAAGAACATTAACTGGAAGATGATAATTGAGAGCCGATTTAAATGCTGTTGTTTTAAATATGACCTGTTTCCTCAGAACTAATCTATCAGGATATATATGAGGCCACTAATTAGTGCACCACACCTTTAGCCACTTGAGACATACCTAGTACTTTCTTCAGATTAACTGAAACAAAGCTTGCATCTATTAGCAACATTAAAAACATTTCATTGTCCGTCTAAATTTAATTAAACAGAAAATAGTGAGTCCCTCAAATTTGGGTAGCTGGGGTAACTATACCCACTCCACATTTACTTGGAGGATACAAAATAAATAAATAAAAAGTTAAAATAGAATAATTTTTTGGCCTTAATGAATTTTGACATTCATTAATTTTCTTCCACTTGGTCCCGTTAGGGGTCGCAGCTAACTGGAATTGACCTATACATGCATGTCTTTGGGTGGTGGGAGGAAGCCGGAGTACCTGGAGAGAACCCCCGGTATATTCTTTTCTCATACAGAAACTAGTTAGGTGTTATATTCTTGTGGTTTACGCGTTGCACACATGGCAGGGGTTACTCATACCAAACTCTGTTGCAGGGATCCAGACCAATCAATGGAAACAATGTTTTTGTGCCTTGAAAGTAAGCTGAAAATAAGCTGGACACACAATACAGACTTGCCAGATTTGTGTGTTAACTCAAGGACTGTCCAGATTCTGCGCAGTGTCAGATATGAAACATTACTTTTTATGATTCTAGATTAGGCTTGATCTAATATCTGCAGAAGCCAATAAGCCAGAGCAAAACACCAACTACACACTACTATTGTGTGTGTGTGTGTGTGTGTGTGGACATTCTCTAAAAGTTAGAATGGTAATACAAATAAGGTTTTTATATATTAATGTACAATAATTTAATTGAACTGGGAATTGTTGGTATCAGATGGAGGATCAGATACAAATGAGATCTTGTTTTGAATCTAAAAGCATAAACATCTTGAAATGCGATTATTGTCTATGTATTTATTGCTTGTCTGAACTGTATGTAATTGTTATTGTTGTTGTACTGTCTGTTGATATGTCATGCTGTACCAAATTCCACCAAATAATGTGGCAATTCTGATCCAATATTTTAGTTATTTTCTTAGCATTTTGTATTATAAATAGCATTGAATTAATTCAATCAGCAGTCTGCAGTGTGTTTAATTATGCTGCATAGAAGCCATTCCACAGACTTAGATCCAAAGGATTGGGATGGCACTATACTCTTTATTTTGGGACCTTTTGTATCATTTACTGAAGGGATGTCGTACCAACTGCACTGTATCTAAGCACTTGGCGGAAACTGCACTGAAGAACTGAAGAAAAGCTAATAATCAAATAAATTGAGTGGAGCTGCAGTAAAGGTCTGCCACATTTGTGATACAGTGAATATTTTTATGGTTTGCTTGTTTTTAAGTGGATTTTCATAAACATCAGCTTTAATGAAAACTTTAAAGACAACTGTCTTAAATGTCAACAGTTGCATATACTATGACTAAGAATTGCACATTTACAGTGGGGATCGAAAGTTTGGGCACCCCAGGTAAAGATTTTTATTAATGTACATAAAGAGGCCAAGAAAAGATGAAAAAATCTCCACAAGGCATCAAATGACAGATTAGACTTATAAGTCAAAAAAAGTTAGATTTTATTTCCATCATTTACACTTTCAAAATAAAAGAAAGCAAAAAAATGGTGTCTGCAAAGGTTTGGGCACCCTGCAGAGTTCATACCTTGTACTGCCCCCTTTATAACAGCTTGTAAACGCTTTTTGTAACTAGCCTAGAGTCTTTGAATTCTTGTTTGAGGTATCTTTGCCCATTTTTCCTTACAAAAGTCTTCCAGTTCTTTGAGATTTCTGGGCTGTCTGTCACGCACTGCTCTTTTAAGGTCTATCCATAGATTTTCAATTATGTTGAGGTCAGGAGATTGTGAAGGCCATGGCAAAACCTTTGTTTATGCGTCTTGATGTAGTCCACCGTGGATTTTGAGGTGTGTTTAGGATCATTATCCATTTGTAGAAGCCATCCTCTCTTTAAATTCAGCTTTTTCACAGATGGCATCAAGTTAGCATCCAAAATTTGCTGAAATTTTATAGAATTTATTTTTCCTTCTACTCGTGAAATGTTCCCTGTGCCACTGGCTGCAATACAACCCCAAAACATGATCGATCCACCCCCATGCTTAACAGTTGGACAGAGGTTCTTTTCATTAAATTATGTGCCCTTTCTTCTCCAAACATACCTTTGCTCATTTCGGCCAAAAAGTTCTATTTTAACCTCATGGGTCAACAGAACTTGTTTCCAAAATGCATCAGGCTTGTCTATATGTTCATTTGCAAACTTTAAACGCTGATTTTTGTGTTGAGGACGTAGAAGAGGTTTTCTTTTGATGACTCTTCCATGAAGTCCATATTTGTACAAGTATCTCTTTATAGTGGAATAGTGTACCACAACTCCAGTGTCTGCCAGATCTTTCTGGAGGGATCGTGCAGTCAAACGTGGATTTTGACTTACTTTTCTCACAATCCTGCGAGCCGTTCTGTCTGATATTTTTCTTGGTCTTCCAGATCTTGCTTTAACTTCCACCGTTCCTGATGACTGCCATTTCTTAATTACATTCCGAACGGATGATATTGGCATCTGAAAACGCTTTGCTATCTTTTTATAGCCTTCTCCTGCTTTGTGAGCGTCAACTATTTTCAGTTTCAGTTTTCTTGACAACTGCTTAGAAGAACCCATGGTGCTGATTGTTGGGGCAAGGTCAGATGAGTCTGGGCATTTAAAACCTTTGCGATTGACATCACCTGGTCTATCCAGACGATGATTGAGAACAATCCATGACACTGTCAGGTCCTAGCTTGCCAAAGGGGGCAGTACAAAGTATTAACTCTGCAGGGTGCCCAAACTTTTGCAGGCCCCATTTTTTTGTTTTCTGTTATTTTGAAAGTGTAAATGATGGAAATAAAATCTAACTTTTTTTGACTTATTATAAGGATGTCTAATCTGTCATTTGATGCCTTTTGGAGATTTTTCCATTTTTTCATGGCGTCTTTATGCACATTAATAATATTTTTTACCTGGGGTGCTCAAACTTTCAAGCCCCACTGTATACTATATTTTAGGTCTATACAGTTTTTATAACATCAAAGTTCTGGTAGAAAGGCTTATTATACTAGGCTTAATCATCAATATCTGTTTATATACAGTTGTGGCTTATAGGTTTACATACCCTGGCAGAATTTGTGGTTGTTTGGCCATTTTTTAGAGAATATGAATGATAACACAAAACTTTTTTCACTCATAATTAGTGGTTGGGTAAAGCCATTTATTGTCAAACTATTGTCTTCACTCTTTTTAAATCATGACATCAGAAACTAACCAAATGACCCTGATCAAACGTTTACATAACCTGGTGATTTTGGCCTGATAACATGCACACAAGTTGACACAAACAGGTTTGAATGGCTACTAAAGGTAACCGTCCTCACCTGTGATCTGTTTGCTTGTAATCAGTGTGTGTGTATAAAAGGTCAGTGAGTTTCTGGGCTTGTGACAGACCCTTACATCTCTCATCCAGAGCTGCACTGATGTTCTGAGTAATTTGGAAAGCAAAATAATTGTCAAAGGATCTATGAGAAAAAGTAATTGAACAGTTAAAACAGGAAAGGGATATAAAAAGATAAACAAGGAATTGAGGATGCCAATCAGCAGTGTTCAAAATGAGGGATTCTGTTGAAACCAAACTAAGGTAGACCAACAAAAATTTCAGCCACAACTGCCATGAAAATTGTTCGGGATGCAAAGAAAAACCCACAAAGAACTTCAGCTCTCTGAAAAAAAGTGGTGTGGCCGTTTCAATAAGGAGGCACTTGAAGAAAAATGGGCTGCATGGTCGAGGTACCAGACAAAAGCCATTACTGCCCAAATGCCACAAAGCATTACGCTTACAATACGCCAAACAACACAGAGACAAGACTCAAAACCTCTGGAACAAAGTCATTTGGAGTGTGTTATAATAATTTATATTTTCCTATAGTTAATAATTACTGGTTGCTCCTAGTCCTCTTCAGGTCATGTCAGTTCTGATCATGTTATGGCCTTCATGCTAATCGAAACAGACATAACTAGACACAGACAGAACTTGCAACAAACTAAATCCTGCACCTGGGAACTTATAATGGCAACAACCTTTACAACATGATATAAAATCTTATGTATTGTTTACTTTTCCAAGCAAACTTTATCCTGTACCATTGTTACTTGTGTGTTTTGCTTCATTCTTGCAAGAAATAAACCTGATCATTCATTCTAAATTGTAAGCCGTCTCCATCATCTCTCTAAATAATCAAAATATTCTTATAACAGAGTGATGAGACCAAAATGAACTTTTTGTCCACAACCATAAACGTCCTACTTAGAAACATGGAGGTGGATTGCTGATGTTTTGGGGATGTGTGAGCTAAAGGTACAGAAAACGGTCAAAATTGATGGCACAATAAATACAGCATGTTATCAGAAAATACTGGAGGAAAATTTGCACTCATCAACCACTCATCAGCTGCGCATGGGACGTAGTTGGACATTCCAACATGACAACGATCCAAAGCACAAGGAAAAATAAAGAGCCTCATCCACAACTACCACAAGACTTCAAGCTGTAATTTTTTTTAAATATAGTGCTTTTCCACCTAGTAGGCACTCAAAGCGCTTTACCAGTGTTACAGCTGGAACACCACTGGAGGCCAGGTGGGTTAAGTGTCTTGCCCAAGGACACAACCACAGTATTAACTGTGGGGGAGAGCAGGATGTTATGATGTTTTTGGGATGTTTTGAGCGGGGATCGGTGGCAATACACAGTATTAAGAACTGGGGTATGTAAATTTTTGATCAGGGTCATTTGGTTAGTTTCTGATATAATTTTAACCCAACTGTTTGACAATAAATGGCTTCACCCAAACACTAACTATGAGTCTCTGAAAAATAGCTCATACATTTTTTTTTTTTTATTAATAAAATAAAAAAAATCTGCTCAGGTATGTGCTTCTAGGTGCACAACTAAGCACAACTTTACATTCGGGGTAAACTGTAGGCTGGGCGCTGTATCAGACATTACACATGGATATACAGTCAGAGGACAGTCTGTGGCTGGTGGAGGCTTTCATTCACACAGTAAACGTTCACCTTTCATGAAGTCAAACCTACGGAAGCGTATTGCATTCTGAAAAAAAATTTTGTTTTTACAAGTAAAATTTCTGTTTTTATGAGTAAAACGTTTAGTTATTATGAGAAAAAATTGGGACTACAATAGTCTTGTGTGCATGATGGTAGATGAGCGTGAGCAGCGACAGCTGATTGGACCATAATTAATTTTAATCTAGATAGGCAGTAAAAACTGTTGACACTTATCAAATATGGGGAGCACATTATTAAAACAAACTTACTGGAAATAAATTACTGTACATTTGTCTATTTCAAAATAGGCTACAGCGTGCATGCATTGATAAACTATATTTTTTATTCAACAAATAGCCTACACCCAGCACACAACCAGATAGTTAAACCACCCCATTCTCAGGTCACGAACAGCCTGACCACCAACGGTCATCTCGATACTCAAAAGTGGAAGTAGCATATCGCGTTAACTTTTAAAACATTAAATACTCTTTTTTTTTTTTTAATGATCCCAAAAACAGATGCAAGAACATGGGAGACAAATCTCTGACGGGTCATATGCCCAATGTCCTCCCACTCTCTCTCTCACCCTAATTTGTGTCGAACTAGTGTCAACAATCAATTAAAGCATAAGGGCCACAAAATATCTTTAAAAATTATATAAAACATAACTTTTTTTACCCATAAGAACAGAAATTTTCTTTTTTTTTTTTATGTGAATGCAACATGCTTCTGTACAAACCAGACATGGAGATTGAAAAACAATGCACACCAATACATTTAGCCTTCTTCATTTTTGTTTTGGAATTCAAAAATCCCAGTCCATCAAAAATAAAAATAAAATCACCTCTGTTTTAAATTCAGGGTCAATTGTACATGTTTAGTGGGAGGCACAAATTTGTTTAGATAGGATATAGATAGAGCTAGCCAAGTACTAATGAGAGAACCTCTAGGTCCGGAGGGGTTTAGTACAAGGTGAGGTGGTCGAAGCCAGGTTTTATTTGATTTGGTAAGCTCCTCAAACCTAAATCCTCAGAGATAAGTGTATCACTATGGCGGTTATCATTATTATTGTTGTAGCAGGTAACTGCTATGTCCACACACAATACTACAAAACCAGAAAGTGGGGATTACAAACTTCTTACAATACAATGTGAGTTCTAAACTTTTTATTTGTTCAAAAGCTTGGTAATTTAACCGTAATTGCACTTCTGCATGTCATTGCCATGAAGATGCACGTGCCGATTACACAAAAAAACAATAAGCAGGTGCAAAAGGAGCCAAGCGTCACAGAAATAGCTCACTCAGACAGGGTTTTGAAGGTCTTCACTAAAAAGGATACATTTCCATGACCTAAAAAACAGATTCTGGTCAAAATAAGCATTTGGAGTGACAGTTGTGTGACATTACATAAAGTGGGAAAAAAAGCCCTGTTTTTTTTTCTGGAGCCACTGTTGATGGGAATTTCTCCCACCAATATTCCATGTTGAGCAAATAGCCTATATTTATGCAGTGTGAAGACAGATCAGCTTCTAATGTGAAGTATGATGTATATTTCTTAAGGTCCCTGCACAATGGACCAAAAGAATATGAAAAAAAACATGAGTCTGGGACAGATTTGAGCCAGAACTCTGTAACATAACCTACTCCTGAACACGCCAGCCACATGCTGTGTGTAAACATGGTGAGATAAAAGGTGTAGATCCCTGAAATCTGGCTTTGTAATAAACCCCTCTGAACTGTTAAACGCCAGCTACAAATAGTGGCTTCCAGTTGTTTGAAATCAGTTCAGTGTGTTGAAACTATCATAGTGTGCTTGTAGTAAGTTAATCTTACAGAAAAGAAGCCTATTTTTAACCATTTCTTGACCCCTGAATAATTCTAACAGCACACAATGATAGCATAAGCATTTAGGTACAAATAGCCACTGCTGCTGCTATGGATTAAAGATATAATTTTGAATGCTGGGTTTCTTTAGCTGTCAACACTATATATACACAGTATAGTGTGTTGTCACATCCTTACTGCACGAACAATTTTAAATTGTAAAATTTTGTTAATCAAAAGTATAGGGATTAGAAATAAATTATTAGCAATGTATGATGGCAAGAAGAGGTGTGCTGAGTAGAGAGCTGTGTGACCGCCGGCTCACTGAGTGACTTCGTCCTGATCTGTAGATGGTCCGGAGCAGCCATCGATGGAGCTCTGCTCAGACAAAAAAAAACAAAACAAAAACATTACATTACATCACAGGAGAATAAAAAGTGTAACCTACAGAACTCCATGGTCAATGCTTATGTGACCTTTTTGCTGTCATTTTGTAGTTTGTCACTATACAGCTTTTAGTCCCAGCCATCCATATATTAAGAACTCAAGATGACACTGACTTTTCTCATCCTAATAAACTACAAAACTTAACACTTGTTAACAACTTTTAGGTATGTATGGACCAGATGTAATTTATTATAGATTGGATATGGCTCGCAGACCTTAGGTTGGAAACACATGATCACACTGTCAGTGGCAACAGCAAAGACATAAAAACGCTTGAGTTCTACCAAACCACAATATTTTACAGTAACTCTCTACAACAATGAGCCACAGACAGAAATGGAGGTTTAGTTGAGGCTAGACCCACGTTATGAAATAACTCATTGTTCAGACAGTAATGGTGTATGTAGACGGGACAATAGCAGTGCTATGTTTAATGTTTAGCTTTCTGTTCTCTGATAACGGGATACAGTGGGGATCGAAAGTCAAAAAAGTTTGATTTTATTCCATCATTTACACTTTCAAAATAACAAAAAAACAAAAAATGATGTCTGCAAAAGTTTGGGCACCCTGCAGAGTTAATACCTTGTACTGCCCCCTTTGGCAAGTATCACAGCTTGTAAACACTTTTTGTAACTAGCCAAGAGTCTTTCAATTCTTGTTTGAGGTATCTTTGCCCATTCTTCCTTACAAAAGTCTACTTTTTTGACTTATTATAAGGATGTCTAATCTGTCATTTGATGCCTTTTGGAGATTTTTCCATCTTTTCTTGGCGTCTTTATGCACATTAATAATTTTTTTTTACCTTTCGATCCCCACTGTATTTATGGTAACTTTATGTCCATTACGTGTAAAGCTACAGTTGTTTTTGGCCCACACCCCTACCCCTTGGCCCTCCAGAGGAAGGGGTAAGGGCAGTGCTTAATTTGTGGGGGAACAAGAACAACTAAATCAGGGTCGGATCCGGCACCTTATTTTCTTTCAGGAAAAGTTTTGTAAAGTAAAGGTTAATGTGGCCTGTTTTTATACATTTTTAATTGTGATTTATAACTCAGTCTATAGAAACTGCCAAATGTTCTTTTACCTTTTTTTTTCTTCTCAATGCTGGGGAAATATTTACCCTAAATATTCTGTGTTTCCCTACCTCCAGCTTCACAAATTAAGCACTGGGTAAGAGGTAGGGTCAAAATTATAGGGTACCCCTAAGAAAAGGGACACCAAACCTAGACGCATGGATGTATAAAAGAATACTATACGGGTCAACAAACCCGATTCCAAAAACGTTGGGACACTGTACAAATTGTGAATAAAAACATAATTCAATATTTCCTTCAGAATACAACATAGATGACATATCAAATGTTTAAACTGAGAAAATGTATCATTTTAAAAGGGAAAAATAAGTTGATTTTAAATTTTATGGCATCAACACATCTCAAAAAAAGTAGGGACATGGCCACTGTGTGGCATCCCCTCTTCTTTTTATAACGACTGGGACTGAGGAGACATGCTGCTCAAGTTTAGGATTAGGAATGTTGTCCCATTCTTGTCTAATACAGGCTTCTAGTTGCTCAACTGTCTTAGGTCTTCTTTGATGCATCTTCCTCTTTATGATGCGCCAAATGTACAGCAGGTTGGCCATTTCAGTACCCGGATCCTTCTTCTACGCAGCCATGATGTTGTAATTGATGCAGTATGTGGTCTGGCATTGTCATGTTGGAAAATGCAAGGTCTTCTCTGAAAGAGACGACGTCTGGATGGGAGCATATGTTGTTCTAGAACTTGGATAAACCTTTCAGCTTTGATGGTGCCTTTCCAGATGTGTAAGCTGCCCCTGCCACACTCACTCATACAACTCCATCCCATCAGAGATGCAGGCTTCTGAACTGAGCACAGTTTTCCAAAAAGAACTTAAAATTTTGATTCATCTGACCACAGAACAGTTTTCCACTTTGCCACAGTCCATTTTAAATGAGCCTTGGCTCCAGAGAAAATGCCTGCGCTTTTGGATTATGTTTAGATATAGCTTCTTTTTTGACCAATAGAGTTTAAGTCGGCAACGGCGGATGGCACGGTGGATTGTGTTCACTGACAATGTTTTCTGGAAGTATTCCTGAGCCCATGTTGTGATTTCCATTACAGTAGCATTCCTGTTTGTGATGCAGTGTCGTCTAAGGGTCCAAAGATTACGGGCATCCAGTCTGGTTTTCCTTGACCCTTATGCACAGAGATTGTTCCAGATTCTCTGAATCTTTGGATGATATTATGCACTGTGGATGATGATAACTTCAAACTCTTTTTCTCAGAGAAATTCCTTTCTGATATTGCTCCACTATTTTTCGCTGCACCATTGGGGAATGCCCATCCTGACTTCTGAGAGACACTGTCACTCTGAGAGGCTCTTTTTATACTCAAGCATGTTGCCAATTGACCTAATAAGTTTCAAATTGGTCCTCCAGCTGTTCCTTATATGTACATTTAACTTTTCCGGCCTCTTATTGCTACCGGTCCCAACGTTTTTGTAATGTGTTGCTCTCATGAAATCCAAAACGAGACAATATCTGGCATTACATTTCAAAATGTCTCACTTTCAACATTTGATATGTTATCTATGTTGTATTCTGATTAAAATATTGAAATTTTAAACTTCCACAGTTTGTGGATTTTTACTATATTATATAAAAAATAATTACAATAATTATAATATATCAATCACCTTCATACAGTGTATGAAAAGTTTATTGTGAGTTTTTTGACCTGAGTCTTGCACTGAACAGCCCGCTAAGGGTGCTCCATTCAATCGGCTTCATGATTGGACGATACTAAAAATAGTGTGATCAGCAATTGTCTAGAACAGCCAATCAGCAGAGCCAATCAAATGACATAAAACAGGGCAAACAGCACAGGCATTCCTCTGTGCTCCATGCATAAGTGTTGATTATGAGCACCTTTTAGCACAGCAGGAAATATTATAGATGAGCAAAAGAAACAGACTTTCTCCAAAAAAAAAAAAAAGTATAGATGCTCTTATATTCTTGAAGAAAAACTTGAATTGATACATTTAATGCAATTATTGTTACATTAGTTTGAGAAGCCTATATTCTAATTTCTTTTCTGGTTTATGTAGTTCAGTTTGTGCCCGTTATTTGTTCCTTAATTTAAAGTTGAAAGAAAGTTGGATGTAGCCATAATAAGGCACAAGTTATTTGGTTTTTTTTTTTATTATTTAGGTATTTTGTGGCCTGTGGTTACAATGAGCAAAACTTGCTGAATAAAACTAAAAAAGTAAATAAAGAAAACATAGTCAGTTGATTATCTTTTAGTTTTACCACCCCCTAATAATTAATATTTAAAATAGGCTTCTGTGTTTTTAAGAATGAGTTTATTAAAGTAATAATCAAATAAACCCCACGATCGGTGTTGGACAATAATGATTAAGTGATCAGCATTAAAAATCCTGATCGGAGCACCTTTAGTAGCAGCTGCTGTTTCATCAGTCCCTGTCACATACATAAGACACAACCAGAACAAAAACTAAAAGTTATCAATTGATAGACAAAAAACAGATAGCATTGTAATGCATTGTATAAAGTTAAAACGTTCAAATACAAGACTGTTACGTGACCTCTTGATGTGATGCCAACGCTTGCAAACAGACATTTTTAGGATTTCTTTTGAGGGGAAAATGGATTATTATCCAAGAGGACAGATGAACCTCAGGCCCTTGGTCTTCTCACTAGAGTTGTGCTCTCACCTACGGCTGCACTGGCACAGACACAACTCCACAGAGGACAGGTGTGTCAGTCACTCTCACAGGAACCATTATGTTTAGGTCTCATGCAGCAGTGGAAAAGTCTTTGTTATTTATCAGCTTTACAACAGAATTTCTAGGTGAACTTATCTACACTGCTTTAGACATGTTTGTTACCTCTCAAACACTATCTTTATGTCTGTGTAATATATGCCATAATAAAGTAATAAAATTGTCATTACTGTCAAAATTACTCTGACACTCTTGTTTTCTGTCTCTCACTCTAGGACATGACTTGGCCACATAAACCAAGGGCAGCAACAAAAGGAGAATGTGGTTCAATGCAACATTTCTTTATTATAAATGTGCAAGAAAGAACCAATACAGTGGCATGAAAAAGTATCTGAAGCCTTTGGAATTTCTCACAATTCTGCATAAAATCACCATCAAATGTGATCTGCTCTTTGTAAAAAATGACAAATGAAAAAACAGTGTCTGCTTTAACTAAAACCACCCAAACATTTATAGGTTTTCATATTTGTAATGAACATGCAAACAATGACAGAAGGGGGAGGAATAAGTAACTGAACCTTCTGCCTAAGGAGACTTTGAGAGCAATTAATACCATTTTTTACCAAACAATTTAAGTCAGGGGTGTGTCCAATCACTAAGGAGTGGCTTAAAGCTGCCCTGCTCACTATAAAACACACACCTGGTAAGAATTGTGTCTTGAGGAGCATGGTCTGATGTGCACCATGGCTCTCTCAAAAGAGCTCTCTGAAGACCTGCCATCAAGAATTGTTGATTTGTATAAAGCCGGGAAAGGTTACAAAACCATCCACCGTTAGAGAAATTGTCTCTTGTTGCTTTTCTCCCAAGGAGACCACCAAAAATGACAACAAGTATGGTGTCATTTAGCTCTCTTTATTATGAGAGCGCACTCACAATATAAACGAGCACAGGTGAAGAGCTAGAAAGCGTAAAAACAGAAACTGAGAGCTCAGAAATTATCTTGTGGCAAGAAAAGCTGTTATCACGAGCGTATAAAATTTAATTTAGCACACATTTTGAAGTCACATCATTGTTTACAACTGCTGCTTTCGATGTCAACTTTGCTGAGCGCTCACTTCTGCTTCTGAGCGCTCTCTCTTTGAACATTCTCCTCGCCCTCGGTGTATTTTTTTCAACTGGATAGACGTCATGGATGTAAGACTTGACTAGACGATTGCTGATACAACAGAGGGCTTACTACTCATATTTTCACTTTTCCTGGATAATGAGCGACTGGCCACATCGTAGATATCTTTGAGGACATAATGAACTTATTTGTGTAACTCATTCATTTTTATTATTTATTTTTTATTTGATTGGGACAGTGTATGTTGATGAACACACATGAGACACAGCCACAAATGTGCTTTATGGCACAAACTTGCCAGATTGTAGCTTTAGGCTAATTTCCACCTGTTGTCCCATACACCTGTGCTGTCACTGGAGACAAGGAGGTTTAAGTGTCTTGCCCAAGGGCACAACGACAGTCATGTGATTATAGTTTACTGTGGGAGTTAACGTATTTATTATGTAGATATATTTCTGACTGAAATTTTTTGTATTAGGCAGTTTAAAATAAGAATTTGCATGTTATTGTGTCAAATAATTATGCTTAATTATGTGGGCTACTAACTAAACATTAAAACAGTATTTCACAGTATTAAACACAGTTTATGAAATAAAAAATAAGAAACCTAACATAACTAGGTCTATGTGATCAAGACATGATCAAACTCTCCTTCCTCCAACATCTGTAGCCCTTTCAACAATTTCAGGTGATATTTTGGTCACTTTATCTTTTACATATGTACTGTTCTTAACATTTTTTATAGTTTAGCAGTTATTTTATGTCCTATGCAACATTTAATACTGTTTTAGCTTCTATTTATTCATTAATTAAACATCACTTGCTGTATTTGTTGAGGTTGAGCAGCACTAATGAACTGTACTGTACAATTTAAAATGGATGAAGGCACTGTACTCTATGTATGTGATGCAGCTCTGTGTGGGTCTGAGGCTCTGTGACAACTAAGTTTATAGCTTATACCAGTGTTGTAGTCGCCAGTTTTTGAGTCCAAGTCACTTTTAAGTCCTTAGTTCTCAAGTCCGAGTCAAGTCACGAGTTCTTTTGTCTGAGAATAAAAAAGTTTAAGCCACAAGTCCAAGCCCGAGTAATAAAAAAGCAGGTCCCTGACCCTTGAGTCATGAAAATTAGCCTGATGACGCAATTTGAGTCTAAGTCAGAGACTCGAGGACTTAATCTCTGTCTTATTCTCCTCCATGACCTCCTGTCGGTCTGACTTATCCCCTCCTCGATGATGGACTGTTGCATTGGCACCTGTCTCCTCCTTCACCTCTGTTGCTTCCTCTGGAGGATCCTGGGGCAGGTGACTAGATACAGGACACCATTGTTCTTCCAGGGATGAAAGTCCTCTTCATTATTCTAGATAAAATTACATTTATTTATTATTATTAATATGATAATAATCAGTAGTAGTAGTAGTAATTATGTAATTGTTGCTAGTAACATAAAGTGTTGTACTTCAGCATAGAAATTAGATTAAAAACTACTAAAAGTAGCTTAGCTAGTATTAACAAAGTATTTGACAAGTCTAGACCAAATACAGAGCAATTACAGCGACAGTAAGACTATAACACATGCATTTAATCTACACTATTAAAGGCAGACAGTAAATAACTCTAGCTAACTCTAGCCAGAGCACAACATAAACATGGCCACATGTGAACTGTAATTCACATTGTATTGTATCTGTAAATTAATTCACAAAGAAGCCACAGCATTAAAACTATCTGAAAGTTTCTATTGAGCAAAAATAATAAATAATAATAATAATTGTTATATTTATATAGCGCCTTTCCAGAGCTCAAGGACGCTTTACATATCAATTATTCATTCACTCCACAGTCACACACTGGTGGTAGTAAGCTACATCTGTAGCCACAGCTGCCCTGGGGCAGACTGACAGAGACGTGGCAGCCATTCCGCGCCTACGGACTCTCCGACCAACACCTTCAACATTCTTACACATTCATACGAGGCAAGGTGGGTTAAGTGTCTTGCCCAAGGACACAACGACAGTATGAACTGTGGGGAGAGCGGGAATCGAACCTACTACCTTCCGGTTGAAGGACGGCCGCTCTACCACTGAGCTACTGCCGCCCCAAAAACTCATTCATTAATCAAGAAGAGACTTGCGTCAGTTGAGGTTAACATTTTTTTAGTCTGTAACTCACGAGACTAACAACAGCAGCGTCATCTTTAGGTTATCCTTAGACTTTCTGAAAAGAGTGAAACAGCGCCCCCAATTTATCACTGGTGGCCAAAAATATATTGCATTCGTACTGTCAGTGAGTTGTATCGGCAATCGTCTAGTCAAGCCTTACAGCCATGACGTATATCCAGTTGAAAAAATACACCGAGGGCGAGGAGAATGTTCAAAGAGAGAGCGCTCAGAAGCAGAAGTAAGCGCTGAGCAAAGTTGGCATCGAGAGCAGCAGTTGTAAACAATGATGCGACTTCAAAATGTGTGCTAAATTAAATTGTATACGCTTGTGATAACAGCTTTTCTCGCCAGAAGATAATTTCTGAGCTCTCAGTTTCTGTTTTTACTCTCTCTAGCTCTTCACCTGTGCTCGTTTATATTGTTAGTGCGCTCTCATAATAAAGAGAGCTAAATGACCCCATAAACAAGAGTTCAACGCAGAATACTCAGAGAGATAAAAAAAGAACCCTAGAGTGTCTGCTAAAGACTTACAGAAATCACTGGCACAGTCCAATATCTCTGCGCATACATCGTCTATATGTAAAAAACTGGCCAAGAATGGTGTTCATGTTTAATCTTCGCAAAAAGGCACTTGGACAGTCCAAAGAACTTCTGGCAAAATATTTTGTGGACTGATGAAACGAAACTTGAAATGTTTGGGAGGAACACAGGAGGAGTAAAAATGGCTCACCAACATCCCCAGTGTGAAGCAGGTGGAGGCAGCATCATGGTTTGGGGCTTTTTTGCTGCCTCAGGGCCTGGACAACTTGCAATCATTAATTGAAAAATGAATGTATTGCAGGAAAAGCTGAGGCCGCCTGTCAGACAGTGGAAGATAAAAAGAGGATGGTTTCAGAAGAACAAAATACACGTTCTGCAGTGGCCAAGTCAAAGTCCTGACTTGAACCCCATTGAGATGCTGTGGCATGACATCAAGACAGCGATTCATGCCAGACATCCCAGAATCTGACTGAACTGCAGCAGTTTTGTAAAGAGCAATGGTCCAAGATTGATCCTGATCGATGTGCCAGGCTAATCTGCAACTACAGGAAACGTCTGGTTGAGGTTATTTCTGCCAAAGGGGGGGGCAACCAGATATTAAATGTGATGGTTCAGTTACTTATTCCTCTCCCATCTGTCATTGTTTGCATGTTATCATCATTAAAAATATGAAAACCTATAAATGTTTTGGTGGTTTTAGTTAAAGCAGACACTGTTTTGTTATTTGTGTCATTTTGACAAAGATCATATCACATTTGATGGTGATTTTATGCAGAAATGTGAGAAATTCAAAAGGCTTCAGATACTTTTTTATGCCACTTAAACCGTGCAATTAAAAAAACACCACATGGTGGGCTGATACACTCTGCTGAGACATCTGTTTGCATTACTCTTCAGTTTGATTGAGATATATTATATATATATATATATATATATATATATATATATATATATATATATATATATATATATATATTATATATATATATAATATTGATTGATTATAATTAAATTAGGTGTAGTTACTGTGGGTGGATTTTAAAGAAACAAAGGCTGTTTTCAAAACAGTCTTCATTTTACTAATAAAGCATTTAACAGAAAAAGTGCTGATGGAAAACCATTTTAAGTATTGATGCCTGTAAACATGAATCGTATTTAGTGTGCAGTAGTATAGAATATTTAACTTCTGTGTATTGAGGATTTTCTGTGAAAACATGAGCTTAACATTCTCTGCATCAACGTAAGAGTGGGTTGCACCGACTATCTCCTAGGGGAAACCAATGATTATTTATAAAATCATATAACCATTTTGTTATTGTTCAGCTTAAAAAAACAAACAAAAATAAAAAAACGGCACATTTATAAACCAGTATTTATGACAGGAATTAAAACACACTCACATTTGATCAAACCATCTGAGAAAATAAAAAGCCTCATCCACAACTACCAAAAAAGACCTGTCATTGTTATTAAAAGGTTCAATTGTATTTATAACATTGTGTTGTATCTCTTATTTGTGTTTATTTCTTTAATAAATGGAGCCAGCCTCCAAAAGGAATCTCTGACTCATGGCTTGTTTCTCATTAATACAACACTGGTCAAATCATAAATAACTGTTTTCTTACTGTACTATTGTAGATGTGTTTGCAATAGAATATAATAAAAATTAACAAATGTTTACCATAAGTAATCTAGTATTAAATACTGAACATTATAAACTTTCTTCTATTTCATTCTAAATAAATCAGTCTGAAATATTGAAATGTTTGTGACAAATATAAATTATAATGACTTCGTGCACAAACACATCAAAACTTTTGGTCATTATATAAAACATTTATTTAAAAACAAAAAATGGAAATATAAAAACTATACACAAAACTTAATGCACCATTACCAAGCAGAAATAAAAGAATCCTAAAGTGAAGGAGAGGAGAACAGAGACAGTCTGGTTTATTCCCTGCAGTGACAGCTGCATCATTTTAAAATCATTACACTGGGTTCCAAATGAAGCAGAACTGTGCTGCTTTCATAGATTAATGTATGCATTTGATATTTGACAAATTCTTTTGTCTAGTAACAGTAACTTCTGCAGAAAAGGGACCAACCAGACTCAAGAGAAGAGCTCATCTTCTGAACATGGAGCTGGAGCTACAGCATGTGTTCGGAGAGCTTCTGAACTGGGTCTTCTCTTTGGTTGCCCTGTATGAAATGACACATGAAAAAAGCAGAAAAACATTATCAACTCATTAACAAACCACCAGGGTTGTGTTTGTATGTGAATGTAAGAGGCTATGAGGGCTTACTGTAAATGATTGTATACAATATGTATATTGTATATGATATGTATATATGGCTGTACACATCTGTGGATACAGCAGCAGATGTGGATGGGGCAGAGGAAGCTGAAGCAGCAGCAGGTTTCGCAGGGGAGGGGGGGCAGGCTCACTGGCATCAAAAGTCAGCTCTGTCATGACAATATATCTACACATTACATTATTAAATATTAATACAAGTTAACATTTGAACATCACATACAGTATTCCCTGTGTGGCTTCACTTGTCCACACTCCTCCTGTCTCTGAATGTCCTGCTGCTGCTTCTGTCTTGCCCTGGTCCTCGGGGTGGTCGTAATTCTTGGACCCTCTTTCCACAGTCTCGCTTGTCAATCGTGGGATGACTCGGGGTCAAGGAAAGACAGAACCGCAGAGTACTTCCACTTTTGTCCTAAACCTGCTGCTAACCCACTTCTCTTCTCCATCTTCTTTCTCCTCTACTTTAAATACATGTTCCTCAGGCTCCTTTCTGCACACTTTCTCTGGATAAACACATACACTCGTCGGTGGAAAACTAGTCGTAAAGTACGGCAAATTAGCTCAGGCTTTAGCTAGCTAGTTGGCTCAATATAATATGACTCTAATGAATTAAAAGCGTCTTTTGAAACTTACCAGTTTCCGACCCCCTCACTCACTTTCCTTCGAGCAAGAACTTTGAAGATTTATGGCTCTGTAAAACGATGAAGATGTATCGTATCCCACAGGCTGCCCCGATAACTTCGTCCTCCATTGTTGTTTTGGATTTCTGCCGCTATGGTCCGCCTCCGTTCGTAGCACGTCACTACTAGAGCAAGCTCTTGATTGGTTAACGCGGGGCGAATATTCAGCAAAGTTCAGATTTTACAACTTGCTCAGACTGCGGAATTCACACTGCGCAATTCGCGCGTCATAGGCTCAATTTGCGTCATTCGCCCTGCCTCATTCTCGCAAATTGCTCCGCAGGATTTCCACGTGTCTTTGCATTGACTTAACATGTAAATCACGCTTCATTTGCGTTTGGTGTGAACGCACCTTTAAGAGGTTTTTTTTCCATCTCTAGAAGCAGCCTGAGCCTGAAAATACTATAAATCTCATAAGGAATAAGGAATAAATAAATCAGTAATTCAAATGGTGCGAGTTAAACTTTTAAAAAAACTCATTGATTAGATGTTCCTTCAGCAAATCACAGTGACCCTCATTAGAAGAGACACGTCAGACATGGTGAATGCAAGTGAGTTCATGCAACTAACAATTTTTAAAATTGTTGATTCTTTTTTTTAATTAATTGATTAGTCAACCTTTTTTCCCCCACTTTTCCCATCAATTATTTTCTCTCTTAACGATTAATTTGCTGTTGTCAGTTTTTCAACAATAAATTAAAAAGATTTAATTCGGCCTTATAGGTACATCTTTATTTAGCACCTAAAATCCTTTAGAGTCATGTAGTAAAATACAAATATCCTTCAAGACTTTTCATGCCAAAAACATTTGGGGCTACATTTACTTTAAATAACTTGCAACAAAAAAACAAACAAAAGAAAAACGTTCATTGTCACTTGAACTAAACCAATGTTTCCCAACCGGGGGTACGCAAGGATATTTCAGAGGGTACGCACTACGCAGAATTGTTCAATCATTCATGCGCCGTGCTGCGTCATGCTATTATGTGCCTTGAGAGGTTGTCAGTTGAGCAGTTTTACCTAACTGCGCTAAAAATTATTTAGTTACTGGAAATATATATTTTTGAGTGCCCATGTAAGACCTATTCAGCTAACAACTCGCAGGGCAACAGAATTTACTATAACTTTTCTTTAGCTGCAATGAAACAATTTGGACCATAATAGTTTTTCGTTTACTTTTTGTGTTAAATAGTTTTTGAGATGCCTTTATTGCTGTGTTAGATTTTTATTGTCAGTAATGTAAATTTGAATCTGAAACAATGTTGTAGGTAAAAAAAAAAGAAAACTTAAATTATACAAGTAATATTTTACAAAAATGTTGGATAGCAGTGACATTAAATGTTCAAATAAAGTGTAGATTTTTTGTTTTTTTGAAAGAAACGAATTAATCAAAAAAGCTATAAAAGTGATTTGTTTTGTGACTTTTTCATAGACACATTATTGTTGTTGGTATTAGTGTCCAATAATTCCACTGAAGTTGAACAGCCCTGACCTGTGTCATGTAGTTACTGTTCCATAATAAAAATACTCCCCCACGTCAGAAGTTTTAGTCTGTAGTACAATAACTACATTATTCTTCATGTCATTAGAGTCTCATTGAATTAGTTGATTCAGACTTCACCTTTGATTTTACAGTTTCATGGCAGTCAGTAATGATACTAACATAATTAATGTAAGTAAATTGTTGTTTTATAGTATCCCTGCAGAAATTCTGGGCCACATACACTAATCAGATGTCGTACCTTAAATATGAACACTTTCAGATGAAATCATCAAAACGTATTAGTATGACTCATAGTATGAGAAAATAGTCTAGGGGTACACAATAACAAAAAGGTTGTGCACCACTGAACTAAAGCACCAGCTTCTCAAGACTAGTGTCCTGCTTACAAACAGTGTCTCTGTAAAAAGGCAGGAGCCTAAATAATTGCTCTTGTGCTGTGTTTCTGTGTTTGGACACAAGCTGTTAAGAGTGATCTTATCACATGAAGCCAACTTCTCTCTGATGTCTGCTCTCAAAAACAAAACTGTTAACATATCCAAGTCTAAATTGTCCCTAACTAAATTGTCACTAACTTTTAGTGTTAGTAGCCAATGCAGCAATGACACTGTTCTCTCTGTGTATAATTAATGCTTAAATAAAGCACTTTTTTACCCAGCCCAGAATTCCATATAAATGGTAAATGGCATGCATTTATATAGTGCTTTTCTGCATCCTTCTTGGGAACCCAAAGCGCTTTACATCGTGCTTCCACTCACCCCATTCACACCTGGGGCAGACAGAGGGGGGCTGCCATACGCACGGCGCACACAGCTTTCTCCAACCACCACCAAACACACCTCTACATACACAGTATGTGTATGAATGTGTGTGACACACATTCATACACAAACTGTATACAGTAGTATAAACTGGGAACAGTATGAAAAATGAGATATCGCCCAACCCTAAATCACAGATACAAAGAATCACAAAGCCCACCCAATTGCGGATAGACGGCTACAATTGGCCGGAAGGAATTGTTGTCAATCCAACAAATAACCAGAGCCAACTCACAAAGGCTAGTCATACTCATCCCTGCCCAGTCAGAGGCACGCACTTGTCTCACGTCTCTCGCTCTTTTTTAACAGTGACATCTCCACTTGCAGCTCCAGAGGCAGGTCCCTGCCCGGCCCCAGAGCTGGTAGCTGGGGCTCCTGCTCCGGCCGAGCCCAAGATGGTGGTGACCTCCCCTTGCATGAAGGCCCACGGGGGGCTGTTGGGAGTGTTATCCAGCGGACAACGGTCTCCACTAGGGCAGTACACCTCACCATCCACCCGTCGGCTCTGGATGTACACTCGGGTGCAGGGGAAGCAGAACCTAAAGTTAAAAAACACAACTGTGGTTATGGCTGAAGCATGCGTGGCAAATTCAAACTGTGCTATCCAGAAAAAAAACTCTTAGTTATTAATATGTTGACCAGTAGGCATGTATTAAGACCCATATATATATATATATATATATATATATATATATATATATATATATATATATATATACATACATACATACACATACACATATATATATACACATACACATATACACACATATGTATATATATATATATATATATATATATATATATATATATATATATATATAGCTAATCTAATAAGTAGCTAATCA